>APFE031345870.1:0-17399 GCA_000404065.3 Pinus taeda | reverse complement strand
ATGCAAAATTATATTTTTTGTTGGTAAAATAATATTTCAATTGCATTTTGGAGACACATGTGTTTGCTTAAGTTTTTTTTCAACACTTTAAATAAATCGTAAAAGAAAGAGTAACATTTTGAAGAGAACTCGTAAATGAAGATAGTGGTAATTTTTGAAATTTTCTTTTGTTCATTTTTATGCTATTGATTTTTTATTTATCCCGTTTGAGACTATCTAAAAAAATTTCAAACATTATGTTTACAAGAAATTAAATGAAAAATATCATATGAATTCGAAAGTGTCAAACTCATATGCCATTGGATAGAGGATTCTTTTATGAATCCAACATGATCAATTATCCCACTTAAAGACAAATTCTGCCCTAAATCCACTGTTGAAATGATAACTTCAACTCCAGCACCATTAAACAGTGACTGCAAACAGATTGTTTTTCTTTGCGATACGATCTTATTGCTATCGCAAATCACATCCATGCCTGATGACTCTGACGGTTCTCTTGAATTTTTTCCGACGCGATATTGCGATGCGATCCAATCACGCAAATCGCACCCATATGTTAGTGCTCCACCTTTTCACTTCTGCCGACACGACGTTGCGATGCGATCCAAATCGCAAATTGCACATCTCACCTTCTTCAAATCGATCTCAGCCGTCCGATTAAATCAACGGTTGATGTATAGGCCTGCTATCTATTATGTGACGTGAAGTGAATTTTCATTGACCACTAGTTTTGTCAGTGAAACAATAAATGAAAAATTTACTACGGTTGGTAAAAGTAGGTAAAAGATTTTAATTTTTTTATTTTTTTATTCACGGGAGTAGCATAAGTAAAAATGTAATATCATTTTGTTTTTAGTAGTTCGTTAAAACAAAAAAAAAAAGATGCAGCAGCGCGAAAGTAAGAAGTGAAAGAAAAATTACACACAACAGTGTTAATTTTTCCAGGGAGAGACAGAGTGAAGTTTTAAACTGCCTCTGAAGCAGTCTTGGTGTAATCCCTCTATTAGAGGAAGACTTTTGTAAAAGTCAGTTTTGTTAATGAATACAATTTTTTTTTATGTAAAACTCTATTTCCTGTGTTAAAAATAGAGCATGATTCTCTGTTCATTTTTGTTTTGGAATGATCAGAAATTCCCAACATGGTATCAGAGCTTGTCCAGGCTCTTTGAAGGTGTCAAAGAAGCTGAAGGAAGGATTTCTTGTTGCAGCAGCTTCTCCAGTAGATTGAAGACTCAGTCAAGAAAAAATCCAAGGTATTTCTCAAGTTTTTTGTGTTACTGTTGAGGACAGTCAGTTATTTTAAATACACAATCAAGTATTTTGAAGCATAATTAAGAGTGCAAGAAAGGCTAGAGCCAACACTAGCATGGGTATCTTTAATACTCAGCTCCCACAACTTTATGGGAAAAACTATGACTACTGGGCAATAACTATGAGAGCTTTGCTTGTTTCCCAAGACTTATGGGAATTTGTTGAGGATGGTTTTGAAGAACCAGCAGGTGAAGATGAGTTTAATAACTTGACTCGGGCAGAGAAAGAACTGTTGAAGATCTATAAGAAGAAGGATTCTAAAGCCCTCTATTTTTTGTATCAAGTAGTGCATGAGAGTGTGTTTCCAAGGATAGCATTAGCCAAGACATCCAAAAAAGCATGCCAAACTCTCAAGATAGCCTATCAAGGCATGGAGAAAGTGAAGACAACAAAACTACAGTTGTTGAGGAGAGATTTTGAGAATCTCTGCATGAAGGAGTCATATAATATTGACTCATTCTTCACACATGTGATTGGTCTAGTCACACAGATAAGGTCTCATGAAGAGATTCTTGAAGAAAGGAGGATTGTGGAGAAACTATTGAGGATCCTACCCTCAAGGTTAGATGTGATTGTCACCACCATAGAAGAGATAGGATCTCACAAACTTCTCAGTTGATGAACTACATGCATCATTGATGACACATGAGCAGAGATTGAGTAGAAATGAAAACTCATTTCTAGAACATGCCTTTAAGACCTAGATGTTCTTTGGAAGAGGAAGAGGTCAAGGAAGAGGAAATAAGAGAGGAAAAGGCAGAAGCCAAAATAGAGGTGGAAGAAATAGTCTAGCAAATGCTCAAGGAAGAGGCAACAATCCAAAGTAGAACCAAGGCCAAAGCAACAACCAACAAAATGGACAACATCATGCTCAAGGACAAAGGTATGATAAATCCGATGTCCAATGTCACTATTGTAAAAAATATGGGCATTATGCAAATGAATGTAGGAAGAAGAATCATGATATGAATAATGGAACTAGTGCAAATTTCACTAGAGAAAATGTCAGCCAAGATAATTTGTTTTTAACCTATAATATGAATGAAGCAAAGAGTGAAGATGTATGGTTTCTAGACTCCAGTTGCAGTAACCATATGACAGGTAACATAGCCGTGTTTTCTATGTTAGATCAGAGTGTGAAGTCACAAGTCACACTAGGGACTGATAGTAAAGTTTATGTTATGGGAAAAGGAGAAGTAAATGCCTTAACAAGGAAAGGTGAAAAGAAAACCATAGCAGATGTTTATTATGTTCCTAGAATGAAATGTGACCTCTTAAGTATTGGACAACTTGTTCAAAAGGGGTACAATTTTTTCTTTGTGAATGATGTATGCACCATCATGGATAAAGCACCCAGCAAACAATGTATTGTTGAAGTGAAGATGACAAGGAACAGGATGTTCCCTCTCAGAATGAAAGTAGATTTAAAAAATGGAGAAGAAATAGCAGCAGTGACACAAGAGGCTTTCCAAAGCAAACCAAAAGATGAAAATTGGTTGTAGCACTTGAGATTTAGACATCTCAACTTTGGAGGTCTTAACTTGTTGAGTAGAAAAGGAATGGTAAGAGGATTGCCATTGATAGAAAAACCAGACAGCCTTTGTGAAGGTTGTATCTTGGGGAAACAACATAGAGAAAGTTTTCCATCTGGGAAAAGCATAAGGGCAAAAGAACCCTTAGAGATTGTCCACTTAGATTTATGTGGACCGATGCAAACTCCATCACTTGTGGGCAACCACTATATACTAACATTTATTGATGATTTTACTAGAAAAATTTGGGTTTATTTCTTTAAGAACAAAAGTGAAGTGTTTGAAAAATTTTGCAATTTCAAAGCACTTGTAGAAAACCAAAGTGGGTTGCATATAAAAGTTCTAAGAACTCATAGAGGAAGTGAGTATATCTCCAAAGAATTTCTACGTTTTTGTAGAGAAAATGGAATTCATAAGCAGTTTACCACTAGGTACACTCTGCAGCAAAATGGAATTGCCGAAAGAAAGAATAGGACAATCATGGATATGGCGAGGAGCATGTTAAAGGCAAAGCATTTGCCAAATGATTATTGGGCTGAAGCTGTACACTGTGTCATGCACATTTTGAATAGATTCCCTACAAAAGAAATCATGAACAGAGTGCCGGAAAAATCATGGAGTGGGACAAAGCAAGGAGTCACCCACATGAAAGTTTTTGGATGTGTGGCTTATGAACACATTCTAGATCAACTAAGGAAGAAGTTGGACAGCAAAGGGGAGAAATACATTTTCATTGGATACAGTGAGGAATCCAAAGCTTATAGGTTGTATAACCCATCCACCAAGAAGCTTATTGTGAGTAGAGATGTTCAGTTCATTAAGGAGGAAGCTTGGGATGGAAGCATAGAGAAAACAATGAATATTAAAAACTCTTTGTAACATGATGAAGATGATGAGTAGATGGCTGAAATACATCCCCAAACAGCGGCACCAACACAAGGGCAGCAAGAGACACCCTTGAGGAGAAATGAAAGTGCTTCTCCAAGCACACCACAAGGAGGAAATTCAAGTGCTTCTTTAAGCACTTGTACACCAAATGAAAGAGGTAATAAGTTCAAAAATTTAAGTGACATTTATGAACAAGAGGCATCGAATGAAGATATGAACTCTTTGTTTGCTTTATATTGTCATGTTGATGACCCTCTTCATTTCGAAGAAGCAATTAAGGATAGGAAATGATATAAGCTATGGATGAGGAGATCAATGCCATAGAAAGAAACAAGACATGGGATTTAGTTGAACTACCAAAAGGAAAGGAAGTCATTGGAGTTAAATGGTTCTACAAGAACAAGAGTAATGCTGAAGGCAAAATAGAAAGACATAAGGCAAGACTTGTTGTCAAAGGATATAAACAGCAGTATGGGAGAGACTATGAGGAAACGTTTGCACTAGTTGCTAGAATGGAAACCATGAGAGCAGTGTTGTCCATAGTAGCACAAAACAAGTGGAAAGTTTACCAAATGGATGTGAAGTCAGCATTCCTAAATGGAGTATTAATGGAAGAGTTTTACATTGAACAACCTCTAGGCTATGAAAAGAGAGGCTAAGAGCACAAAGTGTGCAGATTGAAAAAAGCTCTTTATGGGCTGAAGTAAGCACAAAGAGCATGGTACAGTAGGATAGATTCCTATCTACTGGAAAATGGATTTGAAAAGTGTGAGGGAGAACCCACCCTCTACATCAAAGAAAAGGATGGTAAAATGCTAATTGTTGTGTTATATGTTGATGATGTTATTTTCACAGGTAATGATGATTACTTTATTGAAAAGTTTGAAACAGTCATGAAAGAAGAATTTGAAATGTCTGACATGGGTTTGCTGAGATACTTCTTAGGAATAGAAGTAGAACAAAATGGAAATGGGATTTTTATCTCACAGGAAAAATATGTTAATGAAGTGTTGGAAAGATTTAATATGTAGTAGAGCAAAGCAGCAATCACTCCCACAGTGATGGGATTAAAACTCAACAAAGAGGACAACAGCAAGGATTTTGATCCTAGTTTGTACAAGAGCATAGTTTGCAGCCTCATGTATTTGACCACAACTAGGCCGGATATAATTCATGTTGTTAGTTTAATTTCCAGATTCATGGAGAGGCCAAAAAAAGCACATTGGCAGGCAGCAAAAAGGATTCCGAGGTATGTTAAAGGTACTAAAAGGTTTGGCATTTTATATACTACTTCAGAATGTTCAGATTTAATTGGATACACTGATAATGATTGGGCTGGAAGTGTAGATGATTAGAAAAACACATCCGGTTATGTTTTTCACATGGGTTCAAGAGCTAATTCATGGGCTTCTAAAAAAAAGCTTATTGTAGCATTGTCTACAGTAGAGGCAGAATATGTGGCAGCTACAGTAGTAGCGTGTCAAGCAATTTGGATGAAAAGGATGTTAAGGAGCTTATGTCATGAGCAAGCAAAAGGAACTGTGATTTTTTGTGACAATAGCTCAGCTATTGCATTATCCAAGAATTTTGTGTTTCATAAGAGAACAAAACACATTGACACAAAGTTTCATTACATCAGGGAATTGGTAAACAATGGAGAAATTGTTTTAAAACACTACAGAACTCACAAGCAGGCTGTAGATATTCTGAACAAACCATTGGGACAGAAAAGTTTTAAGTTCTTGAGGAAATGTCTAGATATGATTGATAACCCAGCAATTGAAATTAAAGGGGAGTGTTGAAATGATAATTTCAACTGCAACACCATTAAACATCGACTACAAATATTTTTTTTTTTCTTTGCGATGCGATCTTATCGCTATCGCAAATCGCATCCATGCCCGCTGACTCTGATGTTTCTCTTGATTTTTTTCCGACGCGATATTACAATGCGATCCGATCGCAAATCGCAAATCGCACCCATATGTTAGTGCTCCACCTTTTCACTTCCGTCGACGGGACGTTGCAATGTCATCCAAATCGCAAATCGCACATCTCACCTTCTTTAGACTGATCTCAGCCATCTAATTAAATCAACGGTTCATGTACAAGCCTGCTATCTATTACGTGACGCGAAGTGAATTTTCATTGACCACCAGTTTTGTCAGTGAAACAATAAATGAAAAATTTACTACGGTTGGTAAAAGTAGGTAAAAGCTTTTAATTTTATTATTATTTTTATTCACACGAGTAGCATAAGTAAAAATTTAATATCATTTTGTTTTTAGTAGTTCGTTGAAACAAAAAAAAAGACACAACAGCGCGAAAGTAAGAAGTGAAAGAAAAATTACCCACAACAGTGTTAATTTTTCCAGGGAGAGACAGAGTGAAGTTTTAAACTGCCTCTGAAGCAGTCTTGGTGTAATCCCTCTGTTAGAGGAAGACTTTTGTAATTGTCAATTTTGTTAATGAATACAATTTTTTTTTGTGTAAAACTCTGTTTCCTGTGTCAAAAACAGAGCATTATTCTCTGTTCATTTTTGTTTTGGAATTATCAGAAATTCCCAACATCCACTAGGGTACAAAATGAGGTTGCAGGGAAATCTACATAAGGGGTGTTGAAAACGTGATTTTTTAGGATTTCAAGAGCTAGATTTTGCACTTAAAATACTTGATCGAGCACTTAAATTCATAATTCAAATTGCTCGATCAAACATTAAAGAAACTCTCTATCAAATCGTATAGATGGTTAACCAACAGTTTGATCAATCCATTAATAAGTTACCCACTACTAACTACCTACCACCCATACACACACAACAAAACAAAACATAAAGTTATAAATAACATAACTAACACGTATATATGTTTATGTTTTGTCTTTTATATATATGGTTAATAAAATTTAATTTAATAATAAAAAATGGTTTTGGGCTTTTAATTTAGTTAATATTGTATTTGAATATAGTTATTTCTTAAAACAAATTACTATATTTATTTGAAAATTTGTATTTAAATTTAAAATAAAAAAATAAAATAAAATTTCTTATATGATTTAATAGAGGTTTATCATGAACAATTATATTTATTATGTTAATCTAAAGTTTGTTGACGAAGAGGTTTGTTGATGATACTAATATCGTGTGGCCCCATGGTCGTGAAAAATTAAATTTGTTTCTCAGCCATCTTAATTCCTAATCTGACTCCATCAAATTCACAATGGAAATCAAGGTAGATGGATGTCTCCCTCTTCTTGATATTCTCCTCTCTAGAATGGATGATGGTATTGTCTCTCACTGGGTTTTTCGTAAGAAAATTCATACTGAACAATATCTTCATGTCAGTTCTCATCATTTTCTAGCACAAAAACTTAGGGTTCTCAATACCCTTGCGACCCGTGCTCTAAGAATTTATGATGAGAATCACTTAGAAGAGGAAAAATCTCATCTTCTGAAAGTTTTTGAAAATAACAGCTATAGCATGCAGCAAGGCCTCAAAGCCTTACTAAGGGCTAGTAAAGAATCAAGGATTAAACCTTCTCGTGATGATACAATCTCTATTTTTCAACTTCCTTTTATTCAAGGGACCACCGATAAGATTTCCCATATCCTCAAAAAGAACAAAGTTTCTGCTACCTTCAAACCCCTTAATACCATTATAAATTCTCTTAGATCCATCAAAGACCCTATAAACCCTAAAGACATGAAAGGGGTCTACTCCATCCCATGTTCCTGTGGGATTCCCTACACTGGGGAAACTGGCTACTCCATTAACCAGAGAATCCAAGAACATGCAATAGATATTAAACACAACCACTCTTTTCCTTGGCTTTAGCTAAACATGCAGTGAAATCCAATCACCATGTCTGCATCGAGGATTCCCGAGTCATCGCCAAGATTGATCACTTCAATCATAGGAAGCTTTGAGAAGCCATTGAAATTGAAAAACCTGTTATTAATCTTAACAGGGACGATGGTTGGAAGTTAAGTAGAAGTTCTATCACCGCCCTCTTTTAATTTATTTTTTTTCCAATAGATATAATAATTAATAATTGTTTTTTTTACATATTGCAAATTATGTTCCTCTTTGACCTCCCTATTAAAAATTACCCAATATTTTAATATAATAATACTTAAATATAATTGCTTAAATATTATTCATTTTTAATAAAACATGTTAAAATTATTTTTATTATATATTTAACATATATTCAATTCTTATTATATTACTAAAATTAATTTAAACTAATTCAATATTATTTTAATTAAAAATATTAATAAATTAAAATAAACATAACAAAATAATAATAAATTTATTCAACTATTTTTTAATGGCTAATTCATAGTAGCTATTTCCTAATAGCTAATTCTGGAACAGATGCATCCTTGCTATTTAAACATTTTGACTGACTGATTTTTTCACCTTTGTTCTGATGATGAACCACATTATATGGTTTGAAACGTGGACCAAAAACTCATAATGTGATTAATCCAAAAGAATTCATCAAAATCAGTTTGTAATTTATTTATTTATTAGTTATAGTTTAAATGTTTTTTGTTTTATTTCCTTTTGGGCATATTTCTAATCATATTTGTTAGAAATTTAAAATGCATCTTTAATAACAAAAAATCATGTTATTTTATTTTATTTCATTAAATTCCTAAAAGAACTTTGAAACCTATAATAATTAAAAATTAAAGTTTTTACTATACTTAATTTTTATAATAAATGTGCTACTATTACAGATAACTTCTTTCTTAAAAAAAGAACTAAATTATAGGTTTTTGGGGTGGTTTCGTAGGTTGTTTTATGTGGTTTTCAAAGGTTTTATTGGTGACTTTTTGTGATTTTCATGATCGTTTTTTGTAGTTTTTGTATGGTAGGTGTTTTTTCAAATTAATTTATTTTATTTTGTAAAAAAATTAAACAAAAACGAAAAAAATGATAGGAAACCTACCTTGGCTTGAGCCTCTGGGTAATTAACGGGGACGATTGGCCCATCTCGGTCAAGTTTACAATTATTCCACCAAACTCCTTTTTTCCTCGTGGCCTAAGCAAAATGACTTGCCTAGGTCGCAAGTGGGGTTTTTAATAAGAAATAATGCTTGATCAAGACAAAACACTCGTTCGAGCCTCTAACTCAGGTTAGAAAAAGATTCGATCAGAGCTTTGTTTAAGTGCTCGATCAATGTATTTTTAAGTGCCTAAAAAGCTCGATCAAGCACTTAAAATTTACTTGATCGAGCACTTAAAATTGCTTGGTCAAGAATCTTATTTTCACCAAAATGCTTCCTCGCTTTCTCGAAAAGTATAACCTTACTCTATGCGCTTACCCGTAAAATACGAAAAAATAATTAAGAAAAATTAAATTAATATGAAAATAATAAATCAAATAATAAATAACAACTTTAGAATTTTTTAAACATTTTTAAAATAATTTTATTTTAAACCATTTAAAATATTTTTTTTATAATTTATTGTATAAAATAAATCAAAATTAATTTTTAATAAAAAAATAAAACATCATACATACCCTCTTACTTAAAAAAAAAAATCACTTTACAATGATTTGAGGCTCCCCATCCAATCTCAAGTTAGCAAGTTAGCAATATCAATGAATAGAGAATGCCTTTCTGCATAAGAATTTTTTACAAAAAGTGCCTAGATCGATTTCTCAAAACTTACGATTATGTTTGCACAATGAAGAAAGAAAAATTGTGATGAATGATTTATTCAAACTAATAAAGTTGGGAAACTTTTTAGATTTTTTTTTTTAAACAACAAAATAATAATGATGCATATCAATGAGATTTTATGTATTAACCTATACAATTCTAACACCATGGATATTGTGCACATGTATATCTATTATTACAAGAAACATTTATAATTACACCATGGATATTGTGCACTTGGATATCTATTATTACAAGAAACATTTATAATTAAAAGGCACTTTTTTATTAGGTTAATTTTCATTATAGTATTTTGGAAAGATTCCCATTTTTCTCTTTTCCAAATATTGTTTCTTAATTTATTTATCAAAATATGATCCCATTTTTCTCTTTTCCAAATATTGTTTCTTAATTTATTTATCAAAATATGATCCCTTCGTTTATAGTGATATTTTGAAATTCATGTTTAGAATGATTAAATACATAGTTATTTAGATTATTTTTGTAATTTTTAATTATATAAAAATAGCATATCCATACTTGGAAAGCCATGCCACTATTTTCAAATATAAAGAAACTTTTAAAAAATTTAGATGTTGATTGTATTTGCACCAATAAAATATTACTCTTTAAATATTCTACAATAAAATTTTAATAATTGATATATTAAATAATTTATAAACTAATGGAATTAAAATTGAGTAGAAAGAAAATTAAACTTATTAATACTACTTAGTTAATATACTTTAACAAAATTTATTAAAAAAATAACATATTAATTTGTGAAACATTATTTCTATTACTTATTAATATATTATATAAATTATTACAAATTCTATGGAACAAAATCAAAGGAAATAAAATAAAATTTAAAATTAATTAAAAATTTAAAATAATAATATTTAAATATGCAATTCAAATTGTGTTACTTTACTTTCAATAAAATATGAAAAATTATAAAAAATGAATAAATAATAATTAATAAATATTTATATTTATATGAACACATGGTTCTAAATTTAAAATTTATATTATTATTGAAAAGAATTATCTTTAAATATTTTTTTTAATTAATATATATATATATATATATAAGATATATATATATATATATAATTAAAAAATATATATATTATATTTTATATATGTAAACTCTAATAATAATTGAATTTTTTAATTGTGAAGTGATGAGTTATTATTATTATTTTCTTTCATCTTATTGATTTAACTTGAATTTAAGTAAAAAGGAAAGGGAAAAAGAATTTATTTATCTAAATAAAGAGAATCATATGATATTTATGCATTTGTCATTTACGAGGTCTTTTGATTGTGTGACAAGGGACCTAACTCCCCACATGGATTTCACAAGCATATATACTCTACCCTTTTGGTTTTGAATCTTTTATCTTTTAAGAAAAATACATGGTCTTAATTATTAAGCCCACCGAGACTATATACATTAGAAAAATTGTAAACACTCTCTCTGCATAACTATGAAAAAAAAATGTTGCCGAAGGAAAAGGTTGACCAGAGAGAAACCTAACGTACTTTTCTTAAGCCATTAATGACAAATGTACAAAACATTTTGTGAGTACCAGTTATTCCATTGTTTTATTTTGTACACACTTCAACTAGATATTTCATCGAATTATTTCATTGTTTTATCCGGTAAACACCTCAACTAGATATTTCATTGTCTATCAGAATGGGCTAGCATTACATTTGAAAAATCGATAAACAACTTACAATGTTAATATTGAAGCAATGGTAAGGGTGATTAAGGCTGGTAAAGCCCAGTATGGCCTTGTATAAGAGAAATGGAATAATTTTGACTTGCCTCTAGGAACCTTAACTCCGGATGGTTTCCATCCAGAACATTGGCAGAGCTGGTGTGGACTTTAAAAAATCTAGACCACCACCATCGCATGCGATCTTCCAAGGGAGCACTCCACTGCTTTGCTCCACCCTTTTCTTCTTCCTTCCTACAGCCTTTGAGTTATTATAATATTTTATTTTCCTTTTTAACTAATTCACAAACGACTAACCCTAGACAATGATGCATCCATGCTATTTATTCCTTTATATTGATTGATTTCTCACCTTGTCCTAAGGTTGAACCACATTAGTTTCTTCGAAACATCGACTAAATTCTAACAATGTGATTAATCCAAAGGACCTATATCTTTTGATTTATTAATACTCGAAATAAACTAGAATTATTTGCCTTCAATTTTATTCTAATATATATATAATATATTAATATATATATTATGTTCACCAAATTGTGAATGGCCAAAATGCTAAAAATACTTAACAGAATATCTTGAAATAAAATAGAGAGGTCAATGTTATATTGAGACTTTATATTATATTTTTTTTTTTTTTCAATTTCATAGAAACAACTAGCTTGAACCTAATTCGATTGGGAGGATGAAATTTTGAAGATGGCAATCACAACAGTAATCACGATAGTGCTGAGGAAAGCCATTTCTCCTCGCCCACTAGATGTTGCATGTCGTGTAGGTGATTGTCAAGCGTTCCTATGGAATAAAACCCTCATTCACTTTCCCTCCACATCATCTGGAATATCGATGGTCATGCTCCAAACAAGTCGATGATCTAAGAATATTGGTATACTTCTGCAAAGTCGCATTCTAAGATATCTGGGGAACCCAGATCTAGATCTACCTCACCCTATCGAAAATCTCGGCTCCATAGTGGTAGATTGGCACTTGCATTGGAAGGATCCTTTTTTTTCTCGAGGATATGTAGCCACTTCCTAGATTTGGTGCTCCAAGTAGTAGATCGGTCTCTGTCTTGACTAGATCTCTCAGATCTAAAGCTCTACGTAGCAGATCAACTCCCATTATGGACAAATCGGGTTGACTCTTTCTAGTTTCCAATGGCTCCACTACATGGTGTCTGGGAGTAAATGGTGGAGGAATGTAGCAAAAGGGCTCAAAGGCAATCACGACCCGCGACAATGGAAACACAAAAGCGATGAAGATGGTTTGCACCTTTCTTCTGTAGATCGACAAAAAACAAATTGCTGCCAGGTTACAAGGGTTGGATAATGCTCAAGCCTCACAGATCACTTCATATAAGGGGATTGATTTCGTAGAATAGGAAGAACATAAGTATTTCCAAATTTTCTTAAAAACCCTAGCAGGTAGAACTACAATAGTTTGGATACAGGCTTCTGATATGGTATTACAACTGAAGCAGAATATTATGAATAAGATGGGATATCCATACCACCTACAAAATATTATCTATGATGGTAGATCTTTACATTATGAATGAAGTATACATGACAACAAGATACTACTTTCTATCACCATCATCCTCAATCTTAGACTGAGAGGAGGAGTAACATATTCAAGTAAATCCAAACGAACATGAGGTGTTGTTGGATCTAAATTACCCAGAGGAACAAAACCGAATCAAGAACATAATAATGTTGGACTCTCCTATAAAAGAATCTTCCAAGGGAAATTAGTAACTACAACAAACTCAAATCAGACACATAATAATCCCAATCCATACATTGTGGGGTAGGAAAATTATGTCCCAAAACTGAACATAGACCTTCCAGGAATAAATGAGTTTTGCACAACCTATGAGGCACAAGCCCTCATTTGTAGGTTTAATAGTTTTTGGCCAAAACTAATGGATCTTTTTCACTAGATCTTCACAAATTAGACATCAAATTGTGACATACAACTATGCTCCAAAGGCTTCTCATTGTAAATTTTGCATCATCATAAGCATGAGAAATTATCCTACAGGACGACCGATGGTTTTAGAGATCGATAGAGCTCTTCATCACTCCATGTTTCCTAGATTTTGATTTTAATACCATGATCGTATCAAGAATGTTGGTTTGGGTTAGGCTACATAACCTTCGTCTTCACTTTAGGCATAATCAAGTGTTAGAAGACATTGGAAATATCTTAGGATGATACATAAAGACCAATGAACAAATGATGGAAGAACGAATCTATACTTTTGCATGCATATGTATGGAGGTGGACCTCATTAAAGGCCTACCAGATCACATCCAACTGACATACAACAAGCAAATCTGGACTCAAATTTTAGATTTCAAGAACATAACCTTCAAATGTTGCATATGTTGCCAAATAGTACACTTAGAAAATATGTGCACTGGTACCAATAAAGAGCAAGAAAGGAAGAATAAACCAAGGAAGAAACCAAAAGGATGGCAATTTCCCCTAAATGAACCAGATGAGGAAGAGGAAGAAGTAGAAAAGGAACCCATCCAAAATAAGGAAGAACAACACATACAAGAAAAAAAAGAAAAAGCCAAAAAGACACAATACCAACAGAACTATAGGGCCCTACAAATAAGCTAATAAGGATACCTGAAGAAAAGGATAATGGAGGAATCGAACCTCAACATGCTCCCAATAATTCAGATTTAGACAACAAAACCTCAAGAATAGAAGAAAATTAGCTAGCTATCATCTCATCCACGCCATCTCGAGGAGAATGACGGAAGGTTGAAAATAAGAAATGGAGAAAAGTCTAACTTTTCTCATCACCTTTTAGTTGATTATTTTTGTGTGAACTTATGATTAATACTCTTTGACTAGATGATGGACTTCTTGTAAGCAACTACAACATGTAATTTTGTTTTCATTAATAAAATTACAATTTGTTCTTTGGCAAAAAAAAGCACAATATATATATAATATATATATATATATATAATATAATATATATAATATATATAAAAATTAATTTGTGTTTTTTTGTTATAAGGGTATGACCTTTATGTATTCCAATCTTCCTTGCATGCTTGAGATTGAGCACACAGGCTCAATCCAAAACTCTTAAGCAAGTATCCCATGATACAAAAATTTTAGTCCCTTTCCAGCTATAAATTTTCCAAACAACCCTCAATATCCAAGCACATTTACTTCAATTTTTCACTAATTTTGATTTCATTTAGTCTAACTTCTTGTTTTCCTCGATGAATTCCTTTTTCCTTTCTTCCCAACTTGAATCCAACCTATGTTTTTTGCTAATTCTAGTGGGTCATTCTTTGACGAGTGTCGCTATTTTTGAATTCTTCCTCATCCACTTTATATGCTTAAGAGGTTGCCTTTCCAGTTTTATTCCTTGTGGATTTATGAGGGCATCCATTTTCCATGAGGGCTTGTTGCTTTTCCACTTTCTATGAGTCCAAAGGATCCTCAGTAGCATGCGTTTTTTCCAGATAAATTTTTGTTACCTCTAATGCATTTTATCTGATAGTATCTACTTCCTTTTTATCTTTTGTTTCTTTCTTATCCCAAGAATCTTCTTCTTTGTATACTGTGTAGTGATAGCCTTGACTTCCTTCCCACCATTTGGGCCTTCGGTTTTTTTTTTTTTTTTGTTTTTTATTTCCAGATCTTTGTTGTTTTTCACGCACTTAGAACAATTTTTTTATTACATGTCATGTTTCATAACGCACTCTACATCAAAATGAAACATTTTCATAATTAAGCTTTTCACCCCAGACATAGTCCATCATAATGGAAAAACCCTTATTGAAGTCCATCTTAACACATATCAACCATTCATAGTATTATGGAAAATTTCAAATTTTGCGTTGCTGCAATAAAAGTTTCCTAACATATTCCCTATAGAGGATAATGATTGGAGTTTCCAAAGATGAAAGGGAAGGTTTGGAAGCCTTACCCAAACTAAAGTCATGGAGATTGATGTTGTAACCTCATAAAAGGTGGGTGACTAGGGTTGCATGAAGAGATCGACACTACCCCAGAACCACAACCTGGATTGGAAAATGACCTTCTTGTTTCCAATATTGTAAAAAACAACAACAAAAAAACCTCGGGCCATAGGATAAATATTCATATCATCCATCAAGAGAGGTTTCCATTTCTAAAAGATCTATTTGTGCATATCGATCAACCACAAGAAAAATCTATTAAACCTACAGACCAAACTTTGATTGAAAAAATAATTTTCGTAGCTAAATGCTTCCTCCTCCAAAGGAATATTGATGGAAGGAACTTCCAGAACTACTGAAATAACAGATCCAGATTTCAACATGACACTATTCAAAATTGAAGAAGAGCTTACTAGACTGACAACATTCCTATAGAAGATATTGTCATCTTCACTAGATCAATAAGATTCACCATTGTTCAAACTAGAGTAGATATTTGCAAAGAGGTCCTTGCAACCTAAGCATAAATCATCCAATTAAAGTAAAACCCTAGTTTCCCAAGGGTCTTTAGAGCTCTGCCCATCCCCACATAAGAGACAATTTTAATGTGATATTTAACTATGTATTATGATGCCCTTTTCATGAAAAGGATGGTTCATTTCAATGTTTTATTTGAGAGATTTTATAAACTAAGTATGAATAAAAAGTTGGATTAAATTATATTTGGTATTGTCTTTATTACAATAAAATATTAAATTTAAATATTATTTACACTAAATTCAATATTGTTTTTTTTCAATTGTGGTTCACGGTCATTGAGTGGCCACAACATCTATGGGTAATAATCCAAGCAGATCCACCAGAAAGGATCTACCCGTCGGCTTCTGGTCGGGCCTAACCTCAAGGGCATCGAGGAGATTTGACCTCGTGACCTCCCGATTGACAAGGTACTTAGCACTGGGAACTCAACCAATTGAGCCATTCCTTGGGGCTAACTAAATTTAACATTGTGTGATAGTTTTCTAAAATAATAATATCTAATATATGAAAATTAGGAGATTAGTTCTTACTTTACTTTATATGAAAAGGCTATGTAATAGCAATTTATAACACTTTGGTTTAAGTATTGGAAGATATCACGCACTCCAAAATAAAGAAACTAAGCCTTCACGGAGGTGTAAAATAACACGTTATTTTTTTATTAATAAAGTAAAGATATTTTAGTTGTTAAAAGATAATTTAATGGAAATAGAATTATGTGGATTCATGGTAAGATGTGGTGAAATGATTCTTACTCTTCATTGACATTTACTTAAAAATGGGTTAATAACTTAAAGTTTACTAATTAAGTGAATTTTTATATAAAACGTTTTAATCATATAATCTTAATTAAATGGGTTTGGTTGTTTTTAAGAGCATTATGTATGTGAGTAAGAAATGTAGATGGAGAAATATTTATAGGTCGAAAAAATCAATGGAGCAAAGAATATGAGATGAACATGTCAACATTTTTAAATCGAGATAAAAAAATGGAATGATAACTAAGTATATATGCGTCTAGAGACACTTTTCAAGCATTCATAAAAGTATATGAAAGAAAAAATGAAAATGCCTAATATCTATGAGTGCGGTGAGTTTGGTGGAGGGATAAGAAAATAATTTGTATCCGATGGTGCCATTTATTTATTTTTGTAATTTTACGCATGAAATACATAAATTGTAGAAATCGATAGTAGTTATCACATTGAAAATGATGAAAAATGTTATAAATGCCAATCCATTTGAATAAATTCTATCAATGTGATAGAGAAATGGAATTATATAGTAGGAATAAAAGCAAATTATAAAATTTTAAAAATTAAATTGAAGATATAAATGAATGAAAAATTAACTATTTATCGAAATAGATAGATGGAAAGAATATTGACAGGGTTCTAAGGATCATAAGTAGTTTCATGCACTCTTTCATTATTTGCAATAAATTTACTTCCCATTATTTCTCGTTGAATTCATTCTGACCTGGTCATGGCAAGCCATTGACTTTATGAAAAAATTAGCAGAGAACTTTAAATGGTCTTTGATTCATATACTAATGTTTATAATTCTCCTATTAGCTTAGTCTTTCTAGAAGGAACCATGTTGTTGGAAGTAGTGATAGTACCAACAAAGTCACTCATGGAAATCTCTTGAACATGATCCCAACATTGGGGTCAAAGTCGATGTTAATCTATTGATTTTCAATGTAGTTCTCCTTCATTCTTAGCCAAAGGAATTCATTCCAAAACTTTA
>APFE031345864.1:22488-36376 GCA_000404065.3 Pinus taeda | reverse complement strand
ACCACTTCTTTCCCATAAACTAAATTAAAGGGAGAAGTGCCGATCGAAGCTTTTTTCGTTATTCTATTTGCCCATAAAGCATTTACCAAAGCTTTATGCCAATTCTTTTGGTTCTGGTCAACTATTCTTTTAATAATCCTGATTAGGTTTTTATTTGTCGACTCACCTAACCCATTACCTTGCGGATAGTAATTGGCCGAATATTTTAGTTTGAACCCTCTTTTAAGTGAAAATTCAGTCATTGCATTTCCATAAAAGTATGATGCATTATCAAACATTAAAGCCGATGGCAGTCCAAACCTAGTGATTATAAATTGATCTATGAATTCAATAATATTTTCAGAATTGGCTGTCTTGAGAGGAACTGCTTCTACCCATTTATTAAAATAATCTGTTGCCGTGAGGATGTATCTATGCTACTTAGAAACTATGCTACTTAGAAGAGTGAGGAACGATCTCACCTATTATGTCTAAGCCCCACTGAGTGAACGGTTGCTCGATGTTTACTGACTGTAGTGGCAGGGATGGTTTCTTTTGTCTTCCAGCAATAGTTTGGCAGACTTGACATTTCCTCACGTAACTGTGTGAGTCTTTGAACAGAGTAGGCCAGTAATATCCTGCACGTAAGATTTTATGTGCAGTAGCGTCTCCAGCATAGTGTCCGCCTGTTGGTCCGTCGTGGAGTTCCTGCAAAACTTTTTCAGCTTCAGTTTTTTGAAGACATCTAAGAAGAACATAATCATAATTCTTTCTAAAAAGAATATCATTTATGAGTTGATATTGTTTAGCTTTCAATCTTAGAGCTCTTTTCTTAGTGTGATCCAGGTGTGATGGAGCATACCCATTCTTGAGATAATAAATGATGTCAGCATACAATGATTCTGCGTCATTTAGGCCTACCTCACACATTTGTACCTCTTCAGATGAAATTTCAGAAATTTGCGATGCTCCAGCCAACATTTTGCAGAAGCCTTGACCTCTTACAACGTTTGTTGGTTTGATTTCAAGGTCGTATTCCTGTAAAGCAGTGATCCAATTGTCCCTTTTCTCACCCAGATCCTTCTGTACTAGAAGATTTCTTACTGCTCGAAATGGTACTATGATCTTAGTACAGATTTTAAGTAAGAAAGGTTTGAAATACTTGATTGCTTTGAAAACAGCATAGGCCAGTTTCTCCACGTCTGATTAATTGAGTTCAACACCTTGTAAATTTGAGCTAAAAAATGCAATTGGGGCTTCTGCTTTTTCTTGATTTGCTTAAGTTAGAATCATGGCATATGATTTCTCTGAGGCAAATGTGTATAAAATAAAAGATTTTGAAAAATTTGGGGTTGCTAAAGATGGAGCATTAATAATAGCTTGTTTGATCAGGTTGAATGCTTCATGTTCATCTTGAACCTATTTAAAATTTGAATTCTTTTTAATCATGTTTTGCAAAGGAGACACAATTCGTGAAAAATCTGGGACAAATCTCTTTACAAAATTGATTTGACCAAGGAAAGATTGCATGCCCTTTTTATTATGAGGTAGGGATATTTCATAAATTTCTTTGATTCTGTCAGGATCAATGTGAATACCGGATTTTGACACTATGAATCCTAGAAGTTTTCCTTCACTTAATGCAAAAAACGATTTCTTTGGGTTAAGTGAAATTCCATACGTTAAACATCATTGAAAGATTTGTTTTAAGTCTTTGAGATGGTCGCTTCACTTCTTGGAGTACACTGTTATATCATCCAAATAAATTACTACAGACTTATTGACTAAACCCTTGAATGCGATGTCCATGGCTCTCTGAAATGTAGCGCCAGCATTAATCAAACCAAATGGTATCTTCCGATATGCGTATGTGCCCCATTTAGTTCTAAATGTGGTTTTCAACTGATCATTGGGACGTACCAGCACTTGATTATATCCTGAAAATCCATCCAAGAAAGTAATCAGTTTTGAGCCTGCTACTGCCTGTAGTATTTGTTCCATAGGTGGAAGAGGAAAATTGTCTTTTTGACAGGCTTTGTTAAGATTCCGAAAATCGATACAGATTCTAATATCTTCGTTTTTCTTTCTAACGGGTACCATATTAGAGACCCATTGGGAATGTCTGACGGGGAAAATTATTCTGGCTTTTAATAACTTATTTAGCTCAGTTTTTATCTGATTTTCTAAATTGGGGTGGATCTTTCTCAGTTTATGTTGGACAGGTTTTTTGTTATTGATCATAGGAATAGTATGCTGAATGATAGAAGTGTCCTATGTCTTCAGTTCATCATAATTCAAGACAAAAACATTTTTATATTGTCTCAAAAGATGAATATACGCTAATTTTTCTTCAGGGACTAGGCCGAGGCCTAGGTTAACGTTTTGTGGTTTATCATCGGTTCCTAGGTTTACTAATTCGTAGTTCAGAGTTGGACTGTAGAGCTTTGAATTGGAAGACCTTTTAAACCGATTTTTCAAATCGTATAAGTCTTCTAACTTAACCACCGATTTAGGTATAGCATTATCAGTGCTATTTCGTTGTATTTGTCGATCGTGATGGTCTTTGTCAATTATTTGATTGGAGTAGGATCCTTCAGAAGTGAGGAAATTTACGATATCAGGATCGTCATTGAATACTCTCTAATTTGTAATGTTGTCAGAGATGGACAATCTAAAGATTAATTCTATTGAGAATCTATCTGGACTAAAATCTTCGGAGGGAATAAGCTTAGAGGCTATGTTAGCCAAAAGGTCTGCGCTTGCGTTTTGGAGTCTCGGGATTGAAGAAATATTAAATGCTATGAAATGCTCAGTCAGATCTTGTACTAAAGATTGATAGTGTTTTAAATGACCTGATAAGCAATGTATAGTGTTACGTACCATTTTGACGACAATATCGGAGTTTCAGAAGACTTGAAGATACTTAACGTTCAACCCGATTGCTTTGTACAGGGCTTGCACTAACGCCTCATATTTTGCTGTATTGTTTGTGCAATCGAATTCGAGTCTACATGTAAGCATGGTCTTATTTCCTTCTGGACTAATCAGAATGCATCCTGCTCATGCTCCTTCCTTAGATTTAGAGCCATCAAAATATAATTTCCAAAACAAAGATGTATTTACAGGTTTATCTAAAAAGTTAACACACTTTGAGCTATCAGTTTGGGAAAAAATTTCGACTTGGGACAAAGCTGAATTTTCTAAGTAGTGTGATGTGTGAGCATTGAAATTGTCGAGAAAAGAATCTACCGAGTAATTGCCTATGATGTTTCTATTATACGCTATTGTTTCATTTTCTCCCTCTAATTCTGTTACTATGTACTTCTGGTGTAACTCTCGTTCAACCTTTATTTGATTTGGTTTACCGTTGTAGGGTAACCACATGTGCGACCAGTCGGTTGCGAAGTATCCATGGAGTTTTTCGGACCAATCCCTGCTAAGAATTAGGCCATAGAATTCTGAGATATCAGCCACTAGAATGTCAATAACCTGACATATCTTCGGGTTAGATGACAATCTTATGGTTACTTGATTAAGTTCACCAATCACTTCGACTTGAGATCGATCAAGTTGAACTATGCGCACTGTGGATTTTTGTGGTTGAACATTTAACTTGGCACATATTGATCTGGGTAAAATATTCGATGAAGCACCGGAAATCTACCAAACAATTGTGCACATTTTTGTTGAAAATTTCATAAGTGAGAAGAAACGGGGGAGTGTGAGATCTTGATCTTCCTCCAATGAAGGCAATGTCGTTTGGATAAATCTTATTGATCGTGTTAGTTGGAGGTCCTCCCATGTTGTGGGAAGCTTGAGAGAGTACAGCGGTAGGCAAAGATGCAATAGGCACGGCATGTAATTCTTTCATCATTATCTTCTGTTGATGTTTCAATTTGCTCAATTCGTAAAGGGTAATATTAGCCCTAGTCTTTTTCATGTCATTAATAATATTGTACTCCATTTCATCCGACACTATCAGTGTTTTTGATGGAGTTGTTTGATCTGCTTGGACAAGGCTAGATTGAGTTGCTTTAGTGGTCGTTTTCTTTGTTGTGACTTTATCTTTTGTTGTAGGACTTGCGCTCTTCTACTTAGAGGTATTTTGGGGAGGATCAAGCTGATTTTTGCTTCGTGTGCTAATTGGAAATACTTCTTGATCTTCTTCTTGTGGGAGGATGAAATCCCACATTCCTTGTAATTCCACAACTTCTTCATCATCAGTCTGCCCTTGAGTGGCACTTTCTTCTTCTTCCTCTTCCTCGGATTCAACATTTGAAATGGCATTGGGTGGTTTTGCATCCTTTGAAGGACCTCTTTTAAAAGCTCTGTAGGGCTATTTTGAAGAAGTTTCTACTACTTTTTTTTTTATGTCAACCATCTCATTAGACATGGTCTTTAAAACTTTCTGCAATCCTTCCAAATCGAAAGGGTCTTTTGCTTGTTTCTTTTTGGAGTCTTCTTTGAAGGTGACATTTTAAGATTTGTGTTCCTCTATTGCGGATCTCTTTTCCAGGGCTATTATGCGTCTCTCTACTACTATTGCCTCTATCATGTTTTCAACTAAGGTTGTTTTATTTTCTCTATCCATGAAGATTGCTGTGTTTGATGGTAAAGCAGTAATATACCATTCACATCGTACTTCTTCACTGGGTTGGGAAGCAGTGGGAATTTTGTTGAGAATTTTATTGAATTGTAAATTGAAATCTTTGATAGGCTTTTTCGCTTCGGCTTTAAGATTGGATAGGTCATTGATTAACGTTGCCGTTGATCTGTCATCATCAAACTTGGTAAGGAATTGATTCTGGAAGATATCCCAACTTGTGATAGACCTGGAGGGTAGTGAAAAGTACTATGACCTGGCTGTCCCTTGCATTGTATAGGGAAAAAGCCAAACAACAACGTCTTCATTAGTAACTCCGTTGAGATTGATAGAAAGCATGAAATTGTTTATGTGTTCTTTTGCTAGCATGCCTGCTTCTGGATTGAATTTGGGCAGCCATTTCTTAGGATGTGCCGGTATTTGACTCAAGGGTGCAGGCATTAAAACTACTCCAAGGTTGTTCCATGGAGTCTGGGCCATCGTTGAGCTGCTAGTAGAGGAAAGTGCAGAAGATGATCCCTGTGGCTGGGAAGATGAGGATACTATGATCGTAGATGATTGAAGAGGGGTTGTGGGAGTTCCGGTAGACGGATGGATGATGGTTTAGAATGGAGGTGTGGGTGGTTGACTTCGCGATGGGGTAGTTGAAATGGATGATGTAGACGAAGGAGTCTCACTGTCAAACTCTTGCGGTAATTTCCTCGCTCTTTTCCTGGTGGGAAGAGGCAACTCAGTTGGCTGAATACCAAATTTTTCACTCTTTAACCTGGTTAGGGGTTGAGCAGGATTGTACTGCGAAGTCACACTACTTTGAGCTTTATCAGACCTCTGAGGAGAAACGAAAAATCCCTAAAGTTTTTGAATCAATGAATCAACTTCAGGAGGTTCAATGGTAGATTGGTCTGAAATATTAGGGTGTGTAGCAGCAGTTGATACTCGAGCGACTTCTAACTCTGGATTTAAACTTACTGGGAAAGTCGGGGGAGATGATGAGGGTGATTTACTCTTAGAATGGTATTTATATTTTGATTTAGATGCCATTCATAGTTCAAGCCCTCCTTCTAGCACCAAATATGTTGAAGCCCCAAAAATCGGGTCGACAACAAGGGGGATACCAGCCCGGTCCGGACCTTGGTTGGCAGCTCCTTATCCGTTTGGTATAGCGGGTCCAACTGGGGATAATGGGACCAGTTTCCCATTCTAAGGGTGTGTGTGTGTGTGCAGAATTGGATGTTTCTGATCTAAAATTTCCTATCTAAACTACTTTAATCTAACTCTATGTTATTGTAATCTAATGAAAACAACACATCTAATCTATGATAACCCGGGATGTAATTCTTCTATTATGCGATCTAAAGAGATTTCAAATAATAACTGGTAATAAAGATCATTCAGCGATTATAAGAATGGAAATCAATTAAGATGAACCACTTTGCATAAAAAGTTAGGCAAAACAGTTGTGAACAACATATCGCATAATAAGTTATTCACACATTAAACATAAATAAATGGCTCCATTGTACAAAAGTGCCAAATGGTAACACAAACATTCATGTAATAACATATAAACAACTAAAAACTGTATATTGCTTTAAGAACATAAGCAGAAATGGTCAAGAGATAAAAGTACCATTTATGACTGGTCCTACTCATAAGCTTCAAGAAACAATGATTTATCTCTCTTTGTTCTAATATCTACTAAGAGTATAGAAATGCAACATCAGTAGCAGATACCAAATGCAAACATCAATAAGTCTTGATCCATTCATTCATCAAAACCTCCTCTAAGGGTGCAAAGTGCATGTTCTGAGGACAAGTTTTTGACAAATTTCTGGACCCTTCTCTAAATGCATGAGAAGGGTTTAAATATTGCTAACTAAATAACTTAATTACATAAATTTAGGATACGGTTGTAAATGACTGCCCTTTTTCTAAGAAAACTTATTTCTAAAAAATCGAATCTAATTCCTAACTATTTCTGCTTTTGCTCCTTAATGTTGCAAGCATTCAACATTTGCCTGGGAAGAGTCGGCTGGTTGCCTTCCGCTTTTGTTTGAGTTAAGCAAACATAAATGGAAAGCACTAGCACCATTTTTTAGTAAACTAGAAGATATTTTTAGGAATCATCCTCTGGCTGGGTGAATTAACTGCGTATATACTTGGTAATGACCAAAATTTCCCTCAAATTTCTTCTGCCTTTGCTATCTTGATTTCCGGACTTTCGAATGACTAAGCAAGTTAGGGACCTTGCTTTCTGAACAATTTTCTTAGCGCATCAAAAACTGCCTTCGTTCTTTGATCCGGGCCTTTATGGTGCGTTTTTCCCCTTTAGCGCCTTTTCCTTTAACAGGTATAAGCTTCAGGATTTTTTGTAAACATGCTGCTTTTGTGAGCTTTTGACCCTGAGTGTTGAGTTGGCTATTGATGTCAGCATCTGTTCAGAAATGCTCTGGAATCTGCGGTTCCGTTTATGAGAGCATCTCTTATCTGTCTTCGAGCATTGACGATTTCCCTTTTTATTTAGATGTTTCCTATTTTTCATTCCTACAGTTCACGCAAAGGAAAAGAGTAATGACAATAAATATTGATGCGAAAGCTCTAAGCTCTATGAATGTATAAAATAATGCCACCCATTGTGAACTGACTCTTCAACAAACACAAAACTGTCCTTGATTAACACTTTGGTGTACATTCATTAATTTTCTTTAAGGTGTGCATCCAAGTTTTTGGTTTACTGACAGATTTTCTTGAATGTTGAGCCAAGGAAAATTTGCGATGGGCGATTTCTACAACTTGTATTACGTTATCACGTTATCGCATTTTGTCAAGATTGTGATATCGCAGATCGCAGATTGTAGCATTGCAGCATCGCAGCATCACGTTTATCGCAAGATCACGGATCGTGTTAAATCATTGTGTGCTATTTATGCGATGTCGTATATCGACCATCGGAGATTTCTTAAGATCTTCATTTATGGGTGCTTCTTAATGTATGCGATGTGATGAATTTCACGTCGCTTTTTCGCAGTTTTTATTGTGCTCATAAAGAAATGTTCTACTCTCTTCTCGCGATGCGATATATTTTTAAGGAGTATAATACAATTTTTTTTGAATTTTTCACTAACGCTCCCCAATTGTTTTATGTTATTGCTAATACTAAAGGAGGGGGGTTGTTGGTGGCCACAACACAATGTTGAGAGAAAATTCATCAGTTAAATAAATATTTTTCTCATTAGCCTTTTTTGAGGGAGGAAAACAAAAAAGCATCCTTTTCCGTATGATGTGTGTAATCATAATCAACAACACATTCACTCTACATGGTGTGAGTATTAAATGCTTGAACTCTAACCCAAAGAGTAAATTTGTCAACAAATTGACTTGTCGATTTCTTAGATGACATGTTTCCTTCAAGCATCTTAACCTTTTTCTCCAACTCACTACTCTTATTCCAATAGGTTTTCTTGACATTTCTTGTCTTTCCATAGTAGTGACATATCTTCTTCTTCAATTCGTCTTAGTCAATTCAAATCCATCATGATTTCCCTTATCTTTTTGGTCAAGACACTCCTATCAATTTCCATTCTCCTTCCACATCGAATTCCCTTGCCTTTGAGCAAGTGGTCCTGGTTTTTACTACCAAGTAACCTCTATTGGTCCTTGATCACTAAATCATATAAGTTATCAAAGGTATAATCCCTACCACATTCCTTTTGCGATCTCGAGTTGGTGCAAAACAAGGAATGGAACACATCATAAGGTGTTAACATATTCATTGGGACCATTTCAATGATTTTTCCATATTTATTCATTTAGTTTTTCTTGTAGTCTCCTAGGTTCAACAATAGTTTTTTAACATAAGCTAGATAGTCCTCAATCCTTTCAAAGAAATGGGGATCAAGAGATATAAATTCTCTCTCACTATATGACCCAACTTTCGTCAAATTTATCAAATAATGACCTTATATTGTGCCTGATCTCGTGAGGACAATTGATCTCACTAGTATGAAAACAAAATTATCAAGCAATATATGTCATAACGACCCCAATGGACTCATCTTTCTTTTTATCAATGACAAACTTCATCTGGTAATCCTTGTATATATAATAGTAGTATTTGTATACAGCTAGAGTCCTTTTCTCTTTAGAAGGGTTTCCATATTTGTTGCAAAAATACCATAATTCTTTCCATTCAAAATAACAAGATCAATGATCAATCTTGGAATCCATCTTCAAATTTCTAATAAATATTATATATCCCAAGCTCAATTCCACTTGGAAAATCAATCAGCCCAAAGTAAATCACCATAAGATCCAACTAAAAATGATTTGTGAATAATAGGGATAGGTCTAAACCATCTACTCTAATATAATGTTAGGGAGTGAGTGGAACCCGAGAACAGTGAACATATTACATAATATAAAAGAAAATAATAAGAAGAGAAATGATACTCCAAGATGACGGATGATGTCTAAAGATACCATTATACCACTTAAGCATAGAGTAATGTGACCATAAAATCACAATGCATGATAAAAAAAATCATGATGATAATAATTCAACCCATAGGGTCCTTTATTTATGGTGTTCAAATCTAACCAACTTCATTGAATTGTGGAAAATTTGATCCATAAATGAGCATCAACAATTTCAATTGTTTTCATGAAATCCATGTTGTTTTTTAGCTAATTGACTATTCTAGTTGACTCATGTCTTGTCATTTAGTTGAATTTCCAAGTCCACCAAACTATTTAGTGGATTATTCCAACCACTAAGTTAGAGGTCCTAATAGTAAACCACTTGAATAACTTCCCATTGGCCAGTTAGTCGACCAACCCATTGACAACTCAATCAACAACTCCACTAGTCGCCACTCAACTAACTATTGGTTGCTAGTAAATCCTTCAAAAAAATTATAATGTTAGTTAGTCCTTCAATTGACTATCTCCACAAGCTCCAAGGTGTGATGAACCAACATAACATTAAGTTCCAACACACCCCATGCTTGAAAGCATGGAATATTAAGTTTAATGCCAAGGGTATAATCATTTTTTCTACATGTCCCAAAGTATGTCTTTCCTTCTGAAGGTTTTTTATTATTCATATAAATAATTTGCTTCATTACTAGCCACTAAGAAAAATTAGGGAAGTATATTAGTATGACCATTTAGTCTTTGGTTTAGGATTTATTATTGGCAAGCTTAAATTAGTTGGATCAATTACAGTAGCATTCATTTGAGCCACAAAAACCCAAGATGAAATATTTTATTGATGAAGCCTAAGGGGAATCTATCTGCATCACCCTAGACTAGTGCTCCTCCTCCTTAAACCTGGTTCAACTAATAAAGATCTAGTTTAAAATTTCTTAACAATATTCTTACCCATTAGCAAGTATTTTAATTTCATGCTCCTAGATTTTCCAATAAGAAGCATCACTTAGGAAAGGCCACATATGCAACCTCTAGGAGAATATGCATTTTCCACTCAAAATATTTTTTTATTCTTTTAAGTTCATGGAAAGGTCAACATATACACATATGAACATAACAGGGTGAGGAATAGGGAGGCACAAATAAAAATTATTTCACCATAGGCAATAACTACAAAGCTTACCAAAGAGGTAAGAAGCTACTAAGGAATTCAACACAAATTGGGAAATAAAAATGTAACAAGGCTCCTACATCACATTGATGGTTCACATATAAGGAATTTAAAGTAATTTACCTCCTTGGCATATTAAAATATAAACTACCCCCTTGTAGGTTTTGCAATGCCATTGATTTCCCATATTTCTTTAGTCAAATTCCTCAATATTGTTTGTGGAGGAAATCACCCTATGAAATATTTGACAAAATATTTGATAAAATAGAACTATACAACTTTAAATAAGCTACAACATACTTATTGATACCATATAATCAAATATTGAGACTATCTTTAAGAAAACTAGGTAGTGTAGATTCAAAATTAATACATAGTGTAAAATATCATAGACACTTATCGGTATCCATGAACTAGTGTCAAAGATATTAATCCATGAACTATGGTAAAAGAACCATCAAGAATATTAATATCCAAAGATAAATAATTAGGAACCAATATGGAGAAGCTTTAATATCTCATAATACAAGGAAACTCCCATGTAAGCATGATGAAAAATAGTTAAAGAAACAAACCCCTAAAACTATATTAAATAGCTCCAGTATGGAAAGGGAACATGTAAGATGTGAAATCTAATTCCCAGCTAATGGCGTTGGATACCACCAACATACAGGGGATCTCACTAATATAAGGTCCCAATCATACTTCACACCATTTAGTGTAGGAGTCCCATACAGAATACAGTCCGGCTATTGTTTACTTAAAGATATGCCATGGCTTTCACTGTTAGCACGAGAGAAAGTCACAAATGTTCTTTTGAATGAGAAAGTGAGTGTGCCTTGTGAGTGTTAAATTACAAATGTATCAAGGTTCTCTTTCTGCAAGGGGGGGAATAAAGTGAGCCTCTAAGAGAGAAGTAATAGTACTACCCTAATGGAGACACACATGGATAAAAAATATTCGTCTAACATGGAATGAAATAGTTCACATGGATGTGACGATCATTATAAACCTTACAATACATTTCCAATAAATTGAGCACTAAAGTCACTGAAATAGTTGAATTACTCCAGTACAGGTGAAAGCAAACATGAATCACAAACATTCAAAGAATAGCCTTAGAAACATCCATAATCCATGTGTGAAAAATTGTTGGACTGGAAGGCTTAAATATTAAGAAAAAGTTCCAAGATACACAAATACAATGAAAATAACTAGCTGCAATATTGGAGTGTTAGAGCCACTACTTGATCCCCAAAAGTACTAACTTTGTCTCTCTAATGCCTTGTGGGAGAAGCCAAGGTTAAAATTCCTTTCCATGAGAAATTAGGATCCTTTTATAACTTGAGGCATGACCATTCACATCCCCGTGATTCTTGACTTTCTAACTTCTAATGACCTTCAGACTTCTACAACCTTTGTACTTCCAAATGACTTTTGGAATTACATATGAATTTTAATATTACATGCCTTTTGTACTTCCATGGCTCTTTTTTCCATAAATGATTCTTGGACTTTGACTTATTTGTCTTTACAATTATTACAACATTAAATCATAACTTCCACATTGTCATGTGATGTAAACATGGCATGTCACTACATTTGATGATTGGGACTAATAATGACTAATGACATGGACTTTTTACAATGGTAATAGGGTCACCACTTGTGTCTTCGTTATTCATGGAGCTTCAAACATTGATGTCTCCACCGTCCAAATGGGCCTTAATCTAATGGAGTCTTAAGGGTGCTTTTCTCATCAAGGTTTCAAAGAATTATTTGTTCTTCAATGCTTCTTTTGTTGGACCTCTTTTCCCGATCTTCTTCATGCATTCCTAACATGATGTTCCTGAAATACTTGTTAATGAAATCACTCACAACAATCAACCATCAGCTTGAAAATATCCTATTCTAACATGTTCATGCATGTTTTCAATTCATACCTTAAGAATGTGATTCAGAAAGAGAAAGGAGAGCTTATGGGCATAAGGTCACACTTTAAAAGGTTGAAGGGCTAAAGGGGGGAGGCTTCAAGGCTTCGGCATGTTCTCATGTAATTAGGAGAAAGAGGCAGTCAAGGAAGGGCGAAGGGGAAGGCTTCGGGCTTCCCAACTAATTTGTGTGCTAAAGGGAGAGATGGAGGGTGTAGGGTGCACTCCCGAAGGCTGAAGGATGAAGGCTTTAGGACTTCAGGGTGTGCTCATGCACTCGATAGGACTAGGAGGGTGCATGGCACAAGTCTGAAGGCTGAAGGGAGAAGCTTCATTCCTTTGGAGTGAACCCATGTGCTCAAGGAGTAAGGAGGGCACATGGCGCATTGTGGAAGGTGGAAGGGAAGGGTTAAGCTTAAGGTCGTCAAGATGTGCACATGCACTCAAGGAGGGTGCAATTCTTTGACCTAAAGGAGTGCACTCAAAGGAACACTTGGTTTCTTGAAGGGTGTAGTTCAGAACAAGGAAGGGTAAATGGCCTAAGGAGTGCACTTTGTCCCCTTGGAGAGTGTAGGGTGCACTACCGAAGTGTTAGCACTTTGTAATTCCTCTAGGCTGAGGAGAGGAACCCAATGGTAATGAAAAACCACTTAGAAGATGGAATATAGCCCTTCCAACTTTAAAGAGGGCTCTCTATGTCCAAATGTTCAGTACTTATGATGCTCACTGAGAAATAGGTTTTAACAATTTTCTGGTAAGGTAGAGGGAAAATCTATTGGGAAATATGGTCATATAAAGTTTGTTCTTTTCTAGTGAGAGGGTGAAAGAATGAGGGATATTTTGACATGGGAAAGGTAGGCAGTCCTGTTGGTGTTTTCAATTTAATTATTTGTAGAAGGGTGAGTAGAATAATGGTGGAAATGACATATAGAGCATCGAACTTTGGGATGAATTATAAATTCCATTTAAGAAGAAAACATAAATTGTTTAGCATGCAGGTTTTAACCCCATACAGAAATTACCTGCATACGAATTCTAAATCATAGAAAAATAAACAATGTGAGAGAATAACACATAAAAATGCATATGCACAGAGATTTTCCCCTAGATCCCAAAACTGGGACTACCAGCTTGATTTTTTATTATGTTCCTTTCAATGTTACAATACATATTTATACATGTTGAAGCATCCAATACCATGGACCGAAAACCATCGCGTCCAAAACCATGGACCGAAAACCATTGCGTCCAATGAACATGTGTGAAAATCATGCACAAAACCATAAGTGGGTCCGCCCAACCTAACATAGGGTCCAAAACCAAAATTTTCTGGGGCACTGCCCAGGACCCCATAAAGTGGGGTTACAGGTACCCCTTAAACCCCTTGTTAACTATGTGGAAAGAATCTAACACAAACCAACAATCTCCCACTTATTGTTTTCTTTCCACAGGGGGCCACAGGAGAGCTTAGTCATTTTTCCAACCCTAAAATGCCCATTGTTTTTCTACACCAAGAGAACTTCTCAGAGGTCACAGATTTTGTCAATGCATCTACAATATTCTTCCAAGTGTCCACCTTTACCAACAACACCTTTTTTGTCTTCTATCATATCCCTCACAAAGTGATACTGAACATCAATGTGCTTTGTCTTTGAATGATAAGCAGGGTTCTTTGCCAAGAAAATTCCACTTAGGCTATCATAGTCTATCCTTATAGCTCCCTGTACTAACCCCATACTTGAACACAATCTCTGCAACTAAACTGCTTCCTTGCTT
>APFE031345864.1:0-15625 GCA_000404065.3 Pinus taeda | reverse complement strand
CTTCTCCATCAACATTATTAGTAAACTATTCAAAAAAATCTCTTCTAAAAGTCCCGTGGCAAGTTGCTGCTGAATCAAGCAACCAATCATTTTTCCAAGAAGCAAGTGAAGCATTAAATAAGCCTTCATTTACTCCAATATTATAGTGTGCCACAACATAGTGAGCGGATTCAGGTGATTTACCTTTGTCTTTGTCATTAGTTTTACCTTTGGGTTGATTTCTTTCCTGCTCAATTCTGTCCCAAGGCAACTTGCATGTGGATGCATCATGTGATCCATCTCTTTTGTAGCGTATGCAGTGTAAATCTGACTTTTCTCCTTGAGAGTGTCTTCCCACCCTGCCTCTGAAATTTCTTCCTCTTCCTCTTCGATCACTTCTTCCTCTGGAAGAATATTGAGCAAGATTATTTTCTCTATGAGCAAGGCACACAACCTCTTCAGAAGACTCAGGAGTTGTCTTCATGCCAAAAGCTTTCTCTCTTTCAGCAATTTGTTTCACAAGGGAGTCAAAGGTAATATCTTTGAGGTTTCCATTTGCTTGCAATGACTCAAGATAATTTGAGTAAGTGGGATAAAGTTCCTTGAGAAATGATATTAGAGGAATATCCAGTTCAACATTAGTGACTTTGATATCATGCATTATATATTTTACTTTTGATGCTAGAGCAAGAGGATCATTATTTTGTAATTCAAGGGTGAAGAGTTTAATCATGAGTTGAACAAATTCAAGTGCAAAGTGTGAGTCATAGAGTTCCTTCAGTTTTTGTAAGGCTTCGAAAGCATTTGAAAATGGAAAAATATGGCAACTCACCTCTTCATTTACTGATGCTGCAATCAATGCATAGGCCTTGCTGTTCTTATTTTCCCAAATGGAAAACTCCTTGTCTGAGGTAAGCTATTCTGGATCTTTGTCTCCGTCTCCAACACACACTCCTTTCTAGAACTCATTGAAAGTGAGGGTGTGTTTTATCTTCTGGGACCACTCAGGATAGTTCTCCTTGTCAATGAGAACTACTCCCACAATAGATATGATTGAATGCATTGTAAAATTTGTGTACTATGGGAAAAAAAATACTTTTGCTACAAAATTTTACTCCTAATAAAAATATGAGTATGGTATATGAAGACAGAGGTATTATGTGGGGAAGGTGGTATTTGGGGAGTGTGATATACTATGTCAGAAGAGCGTTAACTTGTGGGAGCCACCATAAAAAAATGGGAGAGAATTTAATACGACTAGGTATGGGAGCCACCATACGCCACCACTGTTGGAGTGGAGAGGGCCGAGATCGTCAATACAGTGCGTAGAGTGAGGGCCAACTTTGCAACAGAGGGAGGGTGGGCCAAGATAGTGGACCGACTATGTATGGGAGCCCAAGGTATGCGTGATTGTGGGAGAAGGCTGACCACAGTGACCAAAGGTATGCGTGACTGTGGGAGGAGGCTAGCATGAACTTAAAGCATACATCATAGCTAAACTATAGAACCACAGGCATCAAGGAGTGCTATTGTGTAACCCTCGTTACTTAATCCACTAAGAAATGCAAAACCTAATTCCTTAAAATATGTTATATCACGAAATTCAAGAAGCTCACCCATAACGAAATATCTTGTTGGAGGTTAGCATTGCAACATATGCATCCACACTCACAGAATTCACCATATTTCATAAAAATATATATAAATAGATTTGTTCGAAGAATACCAGAGGTGTTCTTCTAGCAGGCAGGGAAAAACATGATACCACCGAGCATGTTTCGAGTGTAAGGAGAAGGCTAGTCCCGAAACTATTGCCCAATACACTGCTCTACTGATGGCTTGTGAATTGGAGATGGTTCACACCGCTTCTCTCATACATGGTGACCACTATTCAATACACATGACTCAAGAGTTCAATGCAGCATTCAATGCATTACAAGAGTGAATTAACGCATACCAATTGCATCCTCCGGCACAACCTGCAAACCACCGGAGCAGCGTATGAAAAATGCTTCAAAATGCTTCATTTCCTTCACATGTTATTACTCTTGGCAGTGTTCAATCCAGTGTGGAGGTAGAGAGACAAAGTCAGACCACCAGGAAAATGGCAGGAAAATGCAGGACAAATTTCTGAAGAAATGGCAGAAGGGAGTTACAAAAATGGAGCTGGCTCTGATACCATGTCAGATCAGGAGGTAACTCCTCAAATCAAATCATGTTATTCATTTAGGTTGTTCATTATTATATACAAGAGGGAGTGACTATTTAGTTCATCTCCCGGTGACTCTCCATCTTCTCTATTATTTATTTACATTAATTACACTTTTTCACCCAATCCCTATGATTAGGTGTCAACATTCTCAAACATGGTTTCTAAAGCTATACACTGTTTGATGACATTATATACTCTTGTATATGTTTTAGCATTATGCTGACCTATACATTTATGCATGAGTTTATGTATTTTTAATTTGTGTTTTGCCTTTCAGTTAATATAGGCACTTTTCCTTTGTAATTTCTCTATAATAGAAAAAATCTACATACTCTACATACTCTTCCATATTCCTCTCGGTACTTGCAAAGTTCATATACATAGTTTATACATTGATATTGTTATCGATTGGAATTTTGCACCCTCCTTCTTTTCCAATGTCCTAATTGGACATTTATTATAGATTATCATACTATTTAGTTTCATGTACTTTGCTCTGTTGTATGGAAATTTTTTATTTATTTTAACTATTATGATATTGTAGTCGATATATTTTATTTCTTCATTTTTTTTATAAAAATAATATAAAATGATTATTTTTTCCTTCCTCTTTTTCTCTATACTTGGAATATTTAAATAAAATTTTGTAGGAACTACTAAAATCAAATAGTCCTTAATTAGGATATTAAACTCATTTATTGGCTCATATTTCTTCCATAAGACTTACGCATTACTAGTACACATCTACAAGAATTAATTTTGATTTCTTATGGTTGCAAAAATTCGTTTTAATTCCTTCTGGTTGTAAAAATTCATTTCAATTCCTTCTTGTTACAGTGCCATTCATTATTTATATATAGGTTCGTGTGTATTACTTTGAGAATAGAGAAATATAGCCCAAAATCCTAATTAGATTTATTTTATTAGCCGAAATTTCCAAATACATAACCTTTTGCTTCTACCTACATATATATTAACTTAGCTCAATTCAAGGTTACATAATATAGTCGCTATGTGTTCAATCATATCTTTTGTTCTTATATTTATATAGCTCATTATGTGCTACAAATATATTTTTGTCACTGTATTCCTTAAATCACTCCAACTCATAGGGAAGACATGTCATATACATGTATCATAATTTTTATTCTCAAATCTAGGCCTTAATTTAAATTTATGTAGGTCAAACCATATCTAGTTGCTTTTGTCTCTGTCTATGCATGCATACTTTTTTTTTCATCTAACTCTCTTTTCCATATGCATATATTCCCTAATAAAAGTTAACTATCATAGAATTCTAGATATAGAAATTATTGAAATAATATACCTTATTAAATTTATATATTGATAAGAATTTAACATATAACTGCAAAACTAATAAATTATACTCCTAATTCTATGAATTTCTAGCTTCATATTGTATTCAAACCATAACAATATTAATCTATTTCAACATAAAAATATAAATTAAAATAGAATTATGTATGAACGTAATAAAACACTTGGGGAATATTCACAAGAAAAGCATGTTCCACCCAACCATGAACTGTCTTCAACAATTCCCCCCGAGCCAAGACACTATTGCCTTTAGGAATCAACCCCCCTCTTTGATTCCTCGGTGGTTTATTTTATAGATTTATTCCCAACAAATTTTAGTAGCGTTCTACTTTAAGGTCTGCCAGCCTTTTTCCTAGGCCTTCTTGTTTTAGTTTTTTCAAAAAAGACTCCTTTCTTTGTCTTTAAAGCAATTCTTTCTCTCCCACTGTGCTTTACTCCACCCCACTTAGTATTTCTCTCCAACTAAGTAATTAACATAATATTTCTCTCCCATTATGTTATTATTTCTAATTCTTCCTCCTAGTGATTTTTAGGATACTTTTAGGGTAGGTCCATCATGTGGACCTCACCACCAACAACTTTTTCTAAGATGGAAAAAAGTCTTATAAATTCTAGTGCTCTTTTGTGAATTATTAAGAGAAATTTTATTTATTAACTCAAATAAAAAAAATAAAACAATTACAACATCTTAGAAATCCCTTCATGGCTTCCATTGCTATTAAATCCAATAATAGTTCAATGTCTAAAAATAGTAAATGTTAGAAAGTAAAAACCATAGGGGTGTTACATATTCCCGTCCTTTAAATAAAAAATATCCTCCGTGTTTTCCTCAATTTCATATTTTCTAATGATTGAAAGGAATTTCCTCCTGTATTTGTTATTTCATTTGAAAAATAGTCTCTTTAGTACTAAAATTATTCCATTTCACTTGATTTAGAGTGATGGTTCAGTTACAGAGTAAAACACACTTGTCTTTAATTTCACGCTCATCTTCTAGAATGATTTCATACATGCTAAACAAGTGCTTTCAATTTTCATTCCTACAATCAACCAAAATGTCATCAACCTACCCCAAACAATGCTATCCATATGCACCCAACGAGGTCAATAACATTGGCATAGCATCACAACAACACAATAGTTCCGTTGGTACATTTATTCATAGCTATTCTAGTGACATGGATGCCACTTAATGTGAAATTAGAAATATGGAGTTGCTAGTGAAATTCAATTATGGAATCATCTAAATTATTTTCATACCACTTAGAAAAAGTAAATAACAATTAAAGGACTACTTGAAACATTATATTTTATATTTTTATTTTGATACCATTGTATCAATTATGCATCTAGCAAGCACACATAAGTGCATGACAAGCTACTATCTCTCCTACTTTCATAGTGGTTATATCATTATCAATTCCGCTGCCAAGTGGACTTAGTCAAGTCCATGCTAATTGTTCTACCACTTGTTTCCATATCTCTCCCTAAGCCCACAAAAGTATGAGGAAACAATAAAAAATAATTCACAATACCAACTTAGATAAATAATGGGTATCTTGACATACTTAAATTTCATGGTCAATATAACAAAATATAACTTCAAATATATTTAACAGTCATTTTCCTTTTTACATGTTATCCACCAGTTTCCTTTAATTCACTTCCTTGATTGTTTTCTGAGTTTGGCTCACAAAGCAGGTTATTTATGAATATCATGTGTATCTTACTCCTCTGTATAAGAATGTAGTCTTTTCCCTTTGCATTTCTATGTGTTGTTTTATTAACAAAACATGTTAGTATAATCATTTTCATAGATTATAGACATCTTCACACACACACACATATATGTGTAGATATATACTAAAACAATACATCAACTAGCAAAAGCTAAGTTTAGGGATTTTCCTTCATAGTTATGTATACACCATTTAGCCTTTTTTTTTTAAGGACATTCCAAGAATTTCAATTGTCATTCCCAGTTTATCCAGTTGCATTAGTCCAATAAACAAATTTTATGTTCATTTCGGTTTAATAAAAATCTAATTTGTGAAATTTCTAGAGAAACAACAATACTGATCTCTAATCCCCTACAAATTTGAGACCATTTTATTCTTTAATATTGATGTCATCCAAGGATTTCCTTACAGTTTTTAGGGTCTATTACAATTGTTCTTGAGGGATTACATATTTTCACTCTTGATTTTAACTTTGATCCATTTTACTCTTGTCCTTTTCTTTGTTGTTGTTGTAAAGTTAATGGTTTCTCTATCCTTTCTACACTATCTCTCAATGCCTTCATGTTTTTCTAGTTTCTCGGGTAGTTAAAATGCCATTATTACAATTTTTTTCAACTTCGTAGTCTCTAACTATTTTATATACTTCTGAGGGCCATTTCATCTTTTGAGTTACCAATCCATAATTTATTTTCCCTTTTTAGGGCCATTGTAACTTCCTCGTAAGGATTTTCCTATATATTTATACCCTCAATGGTTGGAGCACAAAGTGTGACCAATGAAAATTTCCAAGAAATAAAACACAAACACACACACACACACACCCACACACACCCACACACACCCACACACATATATATCTTTCACACACACACAAGCACACACATATATATTTGTCACACACACACACACACAGATATATATATGTGTGTGTGTGTGTGTGACACAGATATATATGTGTGTGTGTGTGTGTGACACAGATATATATGTGTGTGTGTGTGTGTGTGTGTTATATATCTGTGTCTGTGTGTGACATATATATGTGTGTGTGTGTGTTTGTGTTTTATTTCTTGGACATTTTCATTGGTCACACTTTGTGCTCCAATCATTGAGGGTATTTAGATATATAAACATGAAATTTCTAGTTCACAAAGGAATAAATTCTCGAGATTCTCAATTGAAGAGGTTACAAAATTATCTATCTATTATCAATTCCTCTATAACTCTTATCAATCCTACAGAACAAGCATGTCTAGGATATCTATGGTGGTTTGATTCTTAGCAACAAAGCTATAAAATTTAGCATACTTGTGCTTCAGTTATGTTGTTAGCATCTATTTTCTCGATATAAATATTTCAATTGTTCCAATATTAATATTAAATATTCTCAAGAAAACTCCTTTTGGAGTACCTTGTTCATTATGCTACAATGTATTTGCAGGATACTATATCTTAATCTCTCTTTTAAGCCATTTTTTGTTGGTATTTATATACCTTACCCAAGCCTTTTATACTGAGATGGTCTACCAGGTTTCCCTTCCACTGTGTCTCTTACTCAAATAGAACAATGGTACACATAAGGATTACATGCAATTCTACATATTACTTTCATACCATTATAAATATTTACTTAGTTTTTCAGCTTCTTTTTGACATTCCCTCATCATTATGGGCTTAATTCTATCCTGAAATAATTTAACACATTTTAGAATTTACTGATCTTTTTATCAGAGAACTACATTCGTGGAGAATATTGATTTCATCATGTAGTTCGTAACCACTAATTATTCAAAATTTATTCTATTCTTACTCTTGTGGCACTGCATTTCCCTTTTTGTACTCTACTCTATGTTACTAGACTTATGTCACAAATTACTTTAGTTACACAATATTATGGAGGAAACTTACTTGTTGTAACATCCTGTATGATGTTTTAACACTTTAAATCTGATGTTAATAAAAATATATAGATTTGTGTTTTTATTCAAGGAAAATTATTCCTCACACCATTTCTTGTGTAATATTTACTGCCGACTATCTTTGTGTTTCTTCCCACATCTCCCTTTATCCCAACAAATCCCTTGCTAACATCATTTCTTTGTACAGGAATTGGATTCAACATATAAGAGATTACATTTCTTAGATGAGTTCCTATAAGGAAAATGAGCCTTACATCACGTTAATAACTTGTCAAAGCCTATAAACTCTTTTGTATAACAAAGTAGCCAAGAGATAAATTTTCATTGTATGCATATCTCTGTTTTACGTTAAATAAAGAAATCTACTATAATAAACATTTGTATATAATAGTAGGCCTTAACTCATTTCCAGCTTATATACTAATAAATACATTTGTTTGTAACAAACTAGTTTTATACCCCTTCTTCCTCCCTTGTTTCGAGTTTAGGTTTAATTCCTTTAGTAATCTATTATCACCGACTTATATTACCTTCCTTAGACTTCCTACAAAAACATGTATTTGATTGTTCTTTGTACTATCATTACATTTAAAATCAGGATTGGAATCACATGTTCTATTATTATACTTTATTCACTTCAGTTGTAACTCTAGATGGCCATAAATATGTTGCCTTTCTTATATAGCAACTTTATATATGGGGTAACATTGTTATTTCATTATTGAGTTTGTAGTACTCAATGCTAATGACAAAGAATATGTGCATAATCTTTCTACAATCTTTATATGCTCATTACTCTCTCATCTACTGTATAATGGTATTTCATTCCATATAGATCTATTTAGTTGAGAATTATTTTTATTACTATGTCCTTGGTCAATTTACCCTTATTACTGCATCTCACCCTACTAGGGATCTAGTGACGGTGCTGAACCTGCCAAAATTAAGGGGATCTCCCGGATATGAAGTCCCAACTAGATCTCCCACTGTTTGGAGTAGGATACCCAACAGTGGGTGGTAATGTAATGCCTTGACCGCAGAAAAATGCAGTATGATAACTTTGGGTAAGAGAAAGTGTGTGACCTCACAGAGAGTCAAGTGCAATGCATGAAGGTTCCAAAAAATTAAGGGAAGAGGGAGTGTGCCCCTTAGAAGCCTGTAATAGTACACATCTTGAAAGGCACACATGAGTGAAATGACATCACAAGCTAAGATGTGGAATAGTCCACAAGTTAAAGTGATGAGTTAATCCCACAATATCCATTGAAAAGGATTCATACAAATGCAAACAAAATATTTCATAAGCTTATACGTAAGTTAAATAACATACATTTCCAATACAACAAGAATAGTCCTACTATATTAACAACATGTGCATGAAAGGCTGTTGGTTTTGATTTTATTATTATAAGTGAAATTTCCATCCATACAAACACCATTGACGACCACTAGCCCCAATAGTGGAACAATACAGTCAAGAACACATGCTCCAACATAGAAGTATACTCACTCTATGTTATGGAGAAGCCAGGGCTCTTCACAACAATCCCAAGCTCTTTCTAAGCCTAAGCCTAGCAAAAATATTGGCTCCCAAAAGACCCTTACATGAGTTATGAGGTTCTATTTATAACAAGAGGGGGTGACACTTCAACTCCGATTTGTGACCTTTGGAATACCCTCATGATTCTTCAACTTCTTTAGAAAATGACACATTATAGTACATGGTGACTTTTCATATTCCAATATTGACAATTAGAATTTTCACTTACAACATAATTATAAAAAATATTACGTTTTCCACTTGTACCTATATAAGAAAAAATAGGGTATGGAGAGCCTAACAAGACACAACACTATGACTCTAAAGTTTGGGAGAAGTCCAGCTCAACAACCTCCATTTGCTGCTTCTCGGTCACATATTGGCACCAAGATTTGTACTATGTGATGTTGTCCCCAAACTGTTTAACAATGTCTTCCTGGAAGCCGACTGTAACCTCCATGGCATCCAGACACACTGCCTTGGAACCTGTGTCTAACTCATTCTGAAGAATGAGCAACATTGTTTTGAATTTGGCAGGACCATCAATGAACTTCTACATGTTTTGTGCGCTCAACTCCAAGTGCTCATATTGTACCTTCGAAGACAGCCTATGGCTGAGCAGAGGTCAGTGCCCAAGACATTTATTTAAAACTATGATTAAATAAGTTGGTTGTCCCATTGTTTTAAAACCCCAGAAATTATAATTATAAAGACAACTTCTCTTAATCTTCTATGGGAAAGAAAATTATTCAAATTGGCCTTCCGATAATGGATACAATTTTCATGAAAGAGCATTGAGAAAGGAAAGTGGAAAGTCTTCAACACAGACTGCTTAATGCTGAATATTCGTTTTCAACATTAGAGGAAACATGAAATTAGCATGGAATGACATATATAAAAGAGGAGCCCATAATTAAGGTACTTTTAAATTTAACTCGCAAGAATATGGGTTTACAGAACCGTAAAATTAAAAGCCAACAATTTCATTACTCTTTTCTATGAAGAAAAAAGTAAAATGAAAATAACTGGAAACACATTTTTTACTCAACAGGTGTCTAGAATCACTTTGAACTCTTTATTCAAATCCACATGAATATTGAGAATACAAGTAGCTTTTTCTTATGAGGACCAAAACTCAAAAACCTCACTTCTCTTTTTAAACTCATTTTATACAAAATTTCAAAAAGATAGTTAAGGAACTATCAACTGGAAAAGATGCTAACTTCCTAAACTTCTTTGGAATTAATAGTTCTTTCAAACATTACATTTTGAAAAGAGAAAAACTAAATATATCATTTCGCAAAATATCCGAAAAGAAAAATGTTGCATGATACGTGGCATTGCTGTATTTGGTAATCTGAGACTAGTGTAGATGATGGTCCAACATTTACACTTGCTACTATTGGTGATATCCATTCCCTACATTTTTTGTAGATGGTTGTATCTAAATCAGGTCTCTTGACAAACCTAGTGTGTTCCATTTCAAAGTTGGTGATTTTGTTGTATGTGAGTTTGTCCACAAAAGGATTTCTCATTAATCATAAAGGATGGAAATCACTGTCAAAGTTTATCAGTCAATGCTTCTTTTTATTTTTCCACTTGTGCTACTTCTGAAGCCATTGGATTCTCTATGGAGGTCATCTTTAATTTCTTCCTCAACAATTGGATTTTTATATCAGCTCCCTACAAGAACGTTTGAACAACACTTCTATCCTCTAGATGACCCCAATTTTAACAATCAATTTCATTAACTCTTCATTTTGAGTGGTTAAAGCTCTTGAATTTTCTTTTCTAATTTCAATTGGTTAACCACATTTTCTAATAAAGTTTTAGCTCTGCTCACAACCAAGGAAGTCTTTTTCAAACCACTCTAATCAATTCACCAGTCTTCCTATGTAGGATTATTGATCAAGAAGTAGGATCTCTCTAGCATCTACTGTCAAGTTGACAATCTTGAAACCCGATAAAGAATATACAATGAAAGAAGAAGGGTGAGAGAAAAATAGTTTGAGCTGATTTATCTCCAAATCCATAGTAGAAAGCAGTCTAGTATGCTAATCTGAAATAAACTAAGCCTCCAATTGGGACTCCATGCTTTCTTTAACTTTCTTGTTCTTTTCTTCAATATGAGAATACAACTGCTTTATCATTGAAACAGAGCTCTGGACACTCTCTTCTGGGATGTGAGATGATGGTGTACAAATAACCTCTCCTAACTTTAATTGAAAACCTGAAGAAAATGATGAACTTCCCCCCTTAGATAGTTTAACTTTTTTATTACTTCTGCCTATTTCCTCCTCCAAGTCAATGACATCTTTCACTTCCTCTCTTTAAATTCTTCTCACTTTGATGAGGAGTTTTAATCTCCACCCCTCGTGACAAATTGGTTTGTCCTCCATTTGCTAGCTTGTCGACATATGGTCGAGCTTCATGTACATAGGTATCATAAGGGTTTTCCACACTCTTATTTGAAATGTGAGGGTCATAGTTCCGTTTCTCAACCAACTGAAAATTCATACCTTCAAGAAGTTTTTGCACTTCTCCTATAGCTTGTAGGTTATTAATAACAAAAGGTCCCACTATCCTTGGTAATTTAAATAGGTGGCCCTTCTTTTATGGAACAAAAGGTACTTGATCCACATTCAAACTCTTCCTGATGAATTCCAATGAAGCCAGTCTCATAGGCACAAATGTAAGCAACGTGTAAGGGGAAACTTCTGCTCCATATAATCTATTTTTTTCATAATCTTCAAATAGAAACCAATCACCTACTTTAACATCTTTGTTGAGCCAAAGAAAATACTAAGCCTTTGGTAATATGCAGGGTGGAGGAGAACTATTTATGATTGAATAATAAAATGATAAAAAGAAGTAACAAAATGCATCAAGCCCTCATTATTTGCAGTACTTCTTACCACATCAGTCCAAAATATCACTGTTTATTTGTTCTTATGAGGGTCTGTGATATTTAATCCCAAGTTCATGAATCTTTCGACATGAGCATACAAGAAAAGATAAGTAACTAGAGAAGGAAATCTGAAACATCTAGTGAGGGAAATATTTGTCAATTGAGAATTAACCATCTTCTCCAAGAAAGGTGGTATGTCAAAAACTGCTTCAGGGCTCGTCATTAGAATAAAAATTCCTAGGATAGCTTTGCCAATAATATTTGTATCTTCCATTCCTACGATATTGTCTATAGTTTGAAGAATAGGTCTAACTTCCCCAACATAAGTATCCAAATTAAAATTAGTAGGTTCCATAGTCAAATGCTTCCCAACAGGCATTAAAATGAAAGTAAATTGAGCATAATTAGTAGTAGATTAGCCTCGAAAGGTTGAAAACAATGTTTCTTCTGAGAAATGAGTGTAGGAAATTGAGGAAGGAAAGCATAATGCTTGCTGACTCAAAAGGGAAGACACTTGAAAAATATTTTTAGCCAATTTGTTCATGACAAAACATTTTTTTATGATAGAGGGTAGAGAGTAGCGAATATATGAATTCTAGGAACACATGGGTTTGAGGAATCATGGTAGCTAAAACATCTGACCTTACAGTAGCGACATATACATGAGACTCAACTTGGTTAAGAAGAACATCCTGGTAAATTTCTATGCAATTAATTGAGAAAACTAGGTCAAATATATCTGCTTTAGTGTCCATCAATGGAATATGAGAATAAAAACCTGCTAAAATGGCTTTCTTCATCATTTTGATAATCTTGGATGTTCAGAGATTTTGTGTAAATACTTGAGTAGTGGCGGGTAGTACTGAATGGAGATGCAACTTGTACAATTGGATCCACGGAGGCAAGAGAAGAGGACAATGGTAATTTAAATGAGTAAAGAAATAAGATTTTATAGAGGAAACAGAACAATGGGTGGGAAAAACATAATTAAATGTGAATGTGGGAAATTTGAATGATGACATGGTGACAGAGCAGTGGCAGAATGGCTAGATGACACCCACACTCACTTGGTAACGTAACCGCGCTAGCTTGTCGACGTAATACAGGGGTAGACTCCTATATGGAGAAAATCTGATGAAGTTCTCCCATAACCATCACAAGTCATTGATCTGCAGTGTACAAAGATTGGAAAAAGTCTTTAAGGAGGCACTTAGAGAGCAAACCGTCGGACATGTAGTGTCGTCGGGTTTGCTCCATCCGATGGGCCTCGCATGTACCTTCCATCGTGCCTAAAAATGTGAACAACATTTAATCATTTTCCAACTTTGGCATATAAGGGAACACTTGTATTTAAGCTTAAGTCTGCATAATTTTTAACTAGTGAAACTTAATCCACCTTCAAAACTGAATCAAAAATTAAAATCAAAATTCTTCCTTTTGATTTTCTTTTTCTTTTCATTTTTTTTTTATATATATACATTTTCTTTTGAACACAAAAAAGTAAAACAGGCTACAACACTTCCCTAGTGGCATCCTGTCTTAGCTACTTCAAGTATTGTTTGACCTCCTATCGGACTTGGTCCTTGGGTTTATCTTTGGTGAGGGAACCAATTGATTGGATCTCGTGTGTTCTCACCAAGACATCTAAACTACTATAAAACCACACATATGAGGCCTGTGTTTTGCCAATGAATGAGGCAAGCTTCTTATTGTTCTTAATCAACATTCAAACCTTCTCTTTCTCCAGCTCTTCTTGTGACTTCATTTTCTTCACTAAGTCAAGTGGGGCCCTTTTTGTTGGAAATAATACTGAGATGGGGGGTGAATCAGTATTATCTGGTCAATTATTTTCTTTTTCAAACCCATAACATATACGCTACTTCAGTTAGAGAAAATCGCGTATATATGCAACTACAGATAAGGAAACCTGCATATACCATATAGACTTATAATTTAAAATATTCTACAGATGTTGAACATTAATTTGTGCATCAGGATCATATAAACAGTAACCAGGAACAGAAAAATAGAGCAGAAGACAACCACACACAAGAACACAAGATATAAGGTGGAAACCAAATGTGGGTGAAAACCACCTGCTGCAATATGTCTCTATCTTTTCAATTAGAAACTTCTTTTTACAATGATTCTGTACTGGTGCAGTCCTTTACCAGTATGCAGGTTGCTACGTGCAGAGAGCTACAACCCTCTCTCGTTTTCCAGCTTCTCCTGGAAGGGAGCTACAACCCCCTTAGTTCTTGTAATAGTTGAGATACTAGTACACAGGCTGCTACCTGCAGAAGACTACAACCTTCTCTTCCTTTGAGGGACCACGTTTCATAAATTTTTAGACTGGATCCACAAATAACATCAATCAAACATCAGGAATTTCTGCATCAACCAATCACCTTTTCACCAATCAAAACTGAATCAAAATAAACACTTCTTGGACGACTGTACCCAGATCATAATAACAGTAATCACACCCCACTTCTGAACCCAGAACACTGTAGCAATAACCAGAAGCAGCTAGAACGCAAATCAAGAGATGTACGCTACTTCACTATTTAGAAACTTGCGTACAGATCTATAAATTCATTCTTTCAAACATTCAGATATTAGTTAACCCAGATTATCAGATTTATAGATCAAGTGTGTGCCACATATCACAGATAAAAATCATCTAGAGATACCACTATTCCAGCCTTAAGATTTTGACCCATCAATAGAACTTATCCTTCTCCTTGCGCTCAGGTTCCTTCTTCATTAAGATCCAGATCTACACCATAACCCAATCACAGTATTCCAGATCTAGCACTTTATCAGATATTCAATAATTCAGAAGATGCCTTGCCAAATGATCTCCTTCCTATTTTATAGCCTTAGGCCTTTCACAATACCACGGAACAAAAACCATAAAAATTTAATACCATGGACCCAATACTTGGGATCAACACTTTTGGATGCAATACCACGGACCAAAACCATAGGATCAAAAACTGTCGGACTAATACCATGAAGCAACCATAAGATTTCTCATGTGCGTGCGCTTTTCTCTGCATGAAAGTGCGTGAACTTTTCTCTTCATGAAAGGAACTTTTCTCTGCATGAAAGTGCGTGAACGTTTCTCTGCGCGAAAGGAACTTTTCTTTGCATGAAAGTGCATGAATGTTTCTCTTCATGAAAGGAAATTTTCTCTGCATGAAAGTGCGTGGACTTTTCTCTGCGTGAAAGTGCATGAACTTTTCTCTGCATGAAAGGAACTTTTCTCTGCATGAAAGTGCGTGAACTTTTCTCTTCATGAAAGGAACTTTTTCTGCATGAATGTACGTGAACTCTTCTCTGCGTGAAAGTCCGTGAACAAGAATATAACTTTGGTACACTATAATTTATCATCTGAGATGAGTGGGTTGCCATCAAGTACAACATATGTATCATAATGCCAACAATCTCCCCCTTTGGACTTGATGGCAACAACAACCAATCACTCTCCCCCTTTGACATCAAGGAAAAAGGGGTGGACTACCATACTCCCCCTGTGTACCTGCTGAAAACTCTGAATGAGCTCCCCCTTTGTATATGCTCTGTGTTGAAATGCTATCTGCAAAAAGATGTTCTACAAGAAAGAACATGACTCCATACATTATACGTAACCTTCATATCATCAAGACTCATACATACATCCATCTCCCATCCAAGTGGGAATACACAAGATAGACAAAACTCATTCATTCCAGGCATAGTGGGGAAACCAAAATAGGCTGTTACATGACCTTGATATGAAAATAAGTACATGACATAGAGACAAGAACAACTATCAGGAGAATCAACCTTCAAACCAGCACACATTGATCTACTCCACCAGAAAACTCTTGAGAAACCAAAACAAGGACTTCTAAGATAATGCCAACAATGCGTCATTAGAAGAATATATGCTCCCCCTGAACCTGTGCCAGATGATCTCTGATAGACCCATTCGACCCACATAGACCG
>APFE031345856.1:0-15879 GCA_000404065.3 Pinus taeda | reverse complement strand
TGCCTCCTTATTCACCACCACCTACAACTTCACCTCCACCTCCTCCACACCCTCCTCCTCCTCCACCTACACCACCTCCTGCTACTCCTCCTCTTCCTACTCCTCCTCCTCCTCCTCCACCTAAACCTCCACATAAACCTTCAACTCCTCCTCCACCTCAACCTCAACATCCACTCTTCCTCCACCACCACTTCCACCTCTACCTCCTCCTCCTCCTCCTCCTCCTCCACATCCACCTATACCTTGACCACCCCCTACTCCACATCCACCTATACCTCCAACACCTCCTACTCCGCCACCACCTCCACCTCCACCACCTTCACCTCCACCTTCACATCCACCTCCACCTCCACCTCCTATTTCTCCACCTCCACCACCTCCTCCTCCTCCACTTCCTTCTCCTCCTCCTCCTCCATCTCCACGTCTACCTCCTACTCATCCACCACCCCATCCTCCTCCTCCACGACCTCAACCTCTGCCTCTTCCTACTCCTCATCCTCCACCTCCACCTCCTCCTCCACCACCACCACCTCTGCCATCTCATCCACCAACAACACCACCTCCTCCTCTTCCTTCTCCTCCATCTCCTCTTCCTCCGCCACCACCACCTCCTCCACCTATTCCTCCTACTCCACCTCCACCACCACCTCCACCTCCTCCTCAACTGCCTTCACCCCCTCCTCCTCCTCCACCTCCACCACCACCATCATCACCACCACATGCTCCTCCTCTTCATCTGCCACAACCACCACCGCCACTGCCAATGTCGTCGCCTCCACCTTTGCCTCCTCCTACTCCTCGTCCTCATCTGCATCCTTTGCCTCGACCGCATCCTCTGCCATTGTCGTCACTCACCTTCGCACTACCCCATCCCCTCCACCTCCTCCTCCATCACCTCCTACTCCTCTTGCCGCGCCTCCTCCCTCATTTCCACCTATGCCTCCACCTACTCCTCCTCCTCGCCACTGCCTCCTCTTGCTCGTGCTCCTCCCCCTCTGCTTCCATCTCCTCCTCCTCCTTGCTACCACCTCCTCCTCCTCGTGCTCCTCCCCCTCTACTTCCATCTCCTCCTCCTTGCTACCACCTCGTCCTCCTCCTGCTCCTCCCCCTCTTCTTCCATCTCCTCCTCCTCCTCCCCTACCTCCTTCTCCCTTGCCTCCACCTCTACCTCTATTTCTTCCTCCACCTCCTCCATCTCTGCCTTCACGTACACCTTGTCCTCCTCCTTTGCCTCCTCCTCCTCCTCTCCTCTACCTCCTCTGCCTCCTCCTCATCCTCCTCTCCTATGCCTCCTCTGCCTTTGCCTCCACCTCCTCCTCTACCTCCTCTGCCTCTGCCTTCGCTGCCTCCTCCTCCTCCTTCTCTTCCTCCCGAGAAAGCTTAAACAAAATAAAATTGCATATCATTTCATTATTTTTATTTATAATACTTATTGAGAAAATTCAGATATCAATATATACATTATAATATAACAAATAATATGTATAAAAACTTACAATATAAATAATTAATTATGAGCACAACAATCTAATTACTAAAATTTAACTTAGTTTTCTAGTTTATGTCAAATACTATTTTTAATTTCACTAACAAAGTGATGACAAAGGTTATTAAATTATGTGTGGCCACCTATGATTTTCAATATCAAAGTAAGCTGTAAGAATTATGTGTGGCCACCTATGATTTTCAATATCAAAGTAAGCTGTAAGGGCCGTGAACAACAAAAGTGAACATTGAGTAATAGAAGTGTAATTTAGTTTAAGAGGACAACATTTTCGTGTTTTATTTGGAAAAAAAAAATAGCTTTCACTATTTTTCACATATACATATTTCTACATGTCTGTATTTAAAAGTATTAAGAATAATTTTTATATTTAAAAATACAATTTAAAATGTGGAATTTATTTTTTTATTAAAAATTTCAAAAATATTAAATCTGAGTGCCAAATTCCAATTCCAATAAAAAAAAGCTGAAGCTATGCTAAATCTATTTTCATATAAAGTGAATCTATGCTAAATCTATGAATTTCATATTAGAATATAGATAGAAAAATGAGACATCAAAGTTTATCACCCACCCAAGGAACATTTCCAATCCATCATTTAACAAACCAGGAAAGAGGTGACTGTTTGGAAGAATTTCTATGTTTTTTGCATCATAATTTTGGGGCTAAGTGTATAAATGATTGATATCTCGGATTGTGCCGATATAGTAATTAAGGACGAATCTTTATGACGAAGTGTTTAGACTTTTCAATGTGTGAACAAATGTATAATGAAACACGAAAAATATCAATAAGTAATTTCCAAAATTGCAGAACAATAATTATAAACCAGTGTTCAACATTTCAAATTTGCAAACAAAATTATTCAAAAACGATATCCATAAAAAAAAACATATCCATAAAATTTTTTTATAAACAACATATATAACATATATATCCATAGCTGTAGAAAATTTTTATAAACAACATATCCATAAACGATATCTATAGCTACACATAAAATTTATAAACAACACATTACATTGTGCAAAGAAAATTGTCGATAAACGCTATCCATAGTTGTAAAATGTTTTTATAAACCATACTTCAAAGCAAGGCTTGAAGAAGAGGCGTGGGTTCAAATATGCAAACAAATTACAAAGAAAGATCGAAGAAGACGAGGCATGGAATGTTAAGCTAATTTGAATTGACAGAAATGGCCACTTACCTCAAGCCTGATTGGATGTAGAGTTATGAAGTGACAACGGCGTTGACCGTGGATCTAACACATGATCTTCATATATTAAGTCTGAGTCTCTCTCGACAAAGATACAGAACGCATGATATCCAGAGGCATGGCTTCAAATGTGAAAACAAAATAAACAATATTCATAGTTGCAGAAAAATATTATAAACAAAGATCTATTTGAATTGACAGAAATGGTTACTTACCTCAAGCCTGATTGGAAGTAAAGTTATGAAATGACCGGGGCGTTGACTTTGAATCAAACACATGATCTTCATATATTCATTCTGACTTTGTCTTAATAGAGATACAGATCGAACACACGACCTTCAAACATATTCTGTTTGACGCTCCCCCATCAAAAATACAGATGGAACACACGATCCAGTCTCACGCTCTCCCAACAAAGATACAGAGCCAACAAAATTGGCGTTACCAATGAAAACACTATCCTCGAACAATTGGGCAGGAGCATAGTTTGGGTGAGATTGCGATTGTGAGAAAACTGCTATGAAGGGAACCGCAAGAAGACATCTATGATCCCATAAAAGCAAAAAGTTATTTAAATTTAGAAACTACATTCCGAAAAGCAAAAAATAATCTAAATTTATAAACAGAATATAAATTTGCGATTTGTGAGAAAACGGCTATGAACTGAACGGCTCGATTTCAAAAAGACAGCTCATAAAAACAAAAAAGTTACATAAATTTAGAAAGTACAGCCCCGACAAGCAAAAAATAACTTAAATTTGAAAACACATTATAAATTACATTCATTAAAAAGAAACCACCTGTTAAATTAAAAAAATAAAACACAGTATAAATTACATTCATTAAAAAGAAACCACCCGTTAAATTAAAAAAATACAAACCAAAATAATTTACGTTTAAAATTTAAATAAAGCAAAGTAAAAAATTAAAGGTTAAATTTAAAATTAAAAACAAAAAGGTGTAGGACCTCAAGAAAAGGTAGGTTTGGCTAGTCATGCAAAGCTATATGATATGAAAACTAATTTCAAAGTTAGAAAGAGTAAATAGTTGATAAAAAAGTAAAAATTTAAAAGTTAAATTTCAAAATAATATTTATTTTCTTTTGAAGTAAAAAATGGATAGTTTCAAAGTTAAAAACTCTAGTTATTTAATTGTTTTTGCAATCAAAAACACAAAATTTCAAAGTTAAAAAACTAATAGTGAAATTTAAAAACTCAATGCTTAAATTTTTTTCTTCACACTCAAGAGAATATGTAAAAAGTTAATGCTTAAATATGAAATGTCAATCTTTATCTCAGTGACTCACACTATCAACTTTAATTGACAATTATGAAAATGGGTGAAAGTCATTATACATAGTTTTGTTTGCTAAAAAATCTTGAAGAAGTTTGCCGGCTAGATTGCCTTAATAGTGTTGTTGGTTCTGAATAGGACAACATAAAAAATATTTCCTAAACGATGAAATAATTCATTTGATAATTGATAAATGAGTTATGTTATTTTGTTTCCAGCAGTGATTTAATGTTTAAGAAGAAGTGTAAAATGTGATTAACTTAGGTTCACAACTTGGTAGGCATAGTACCTAGAAAACTTTGAGCATATGGAATTAAGAGTATGGTAACTTTCATTTATAACTCATGTATGGGAGATGTATCTATTTTCATATTTATTGTTCAATTGGTTTTGAACATACACTAAAGTATTCGTGGCCAACAAGGTGTAGGAAGGAGTGTAAATAGAACAATAGTAAATCATATGACATGATTAGTTTATGCGTAGAGTACTTTTGAGTACCAAATAATTATTTTCTTAACGACAAGGCTAAAAGTTGCTATTAAACCTCAAGTATAATATTGAAAGTCATACTATATTAAATTCTTACTTTATGATTTGGTAGAGGTCATTAAGACCTGTTTTAGCGACCAAGTAAATTCCAAAACGCAAAGTTATTGGTATGATAAAGTTGTAGTATGAAGGAGTTTGATGAAATTATTCTGCAACCACAAAACACGTGAAAGGGATTAGATAAATAAAAGCACCTAAATACATTCACATAAAAAAATTATTTACTTATGCTCGAATAATAGAAATTGAACAAGACCATGAAATTCCTTAATTTCCTATCGACAAACCGAGCATGGTGAAAGGGATTAGATAAATAAAAGCACCTAAATACATTCACATAAAAAAATTATTTACTTATGCTAAAATAATAGAAATTGAACAAGACCATGAAATTCCTTAATTTCCTATCGACAAACCGAGCATGGTTTAGTCAAAATTGCCTAAAGGTAATATGAAAAATTGAAGGAATATTTGGCATAATACTAGCATGGTTAAAAACATGTGGATGAAGGATATTTCATGCTATGGACATTGAAATTAGGTACACATGTACAGGACATAATGTGTACAAACAATATATATGGTACTGGTATGGATGCATGTATTGCATGATGATATATTACATGTATAGTTGTGTGTGTGTAATGCACACTATGTGCGGGTGCACATGATAGAAGAAAAGCAACTAGGTGATTGTCAGCTATGGCAATCGACTCAGAGTGCGTACTGAAGAAAGAAGCTAAGAAGTGATTCAAGGATAAGTATCAATGTTTTATTTAAGTTGTCTATGAATGTGATTATGATTTTGATCTATGTGGATAATAGGTTATCTATAATTGATGGTACATATGATTTTGATGGTTATGTTTGAGCTAATTTGATATGATATTTTATACATGTTGATTAGTCAAATGTGCTAGTTTTACTTGTTGTGACTAATGGAGGGGAATTGCAGGAAGCAAGTGGTTGACAATAACACAAAATGATTAGAAGAATGTAAGGAAAGAACATGAATTTCCTGAAACAGAATGAACACGAGGAATTATATTTAAAAGGTGGGAAACGTAACCCCTAGTTTCCCAAATAGTAGTACTGTAAATCAAGTTAAGATATTAACTATGGTAGACAAAGTTGAGTTTCTATGTCTAAAAGCTCTCGCAAAATTGATTGAAACAAATGCTACCAGTTGCAATGGAGGGAGATGTGTGGGTAAAACTCTTTTGTAACCGATCTATATATATATAGATATATAGGAAGAGGTGCATGAAATGGCGAGGCCGTGGGAATTTATAAATTCAGAAAAAGCTATGTGTGAACAAAGGAAATAATATTGTAAGATGTAGTAGTACACTGAGGACGATGTAAATTTAAGGGTCAGAGTATGTAAACCCCTCCATTATATTCTCTACTAACCTAAGTTAAGAAAAGCTAGGTCCAAGGTGTAACAATGAAAGTAAATACTTTATGCTTAAATAAATAAAGCTAATATAAAACGGTTGGAAAAGGGGACACCCAGAGATGAGGTTCTTTCCAAATAAAATCCCATCAGTGAATGGGAATGGATAATTCTTTCATGATAAGACTTCTAGATCCCATTCTAGATAAGTTTAATGGATTTGGAGATAATTATTCATTAATTTACTTGACCATAACTAGGTCGGATTTGGGTTTTGCAGTCAGTGTCTTTAGTGAATTCATTTCAAAGACCCTTAAGGACCATTGGGTTGCAACAAAAGGCATCTTAAGGTATCCTCAAGGAACCTTACACATTGGTATTAAATATACTGATTCATTTGATGTTAGAGTGACAGGTTTTTCAAATTCATACTGGGCCAGAAAACTAGATGACTGATGATCCATAAAAGGTTATGCATTCAACATTGTTTCTGGGGTCATTGCATGGAGCAACAAGAAGCAGAACCTTGTATGCTTGTCTTTAGTAGAAGCCAAGTATCATGCAATGTGTGATGTGAAGAAGTTTGGTTGAGGAGACTTCTCCATGATTCCAAAGAAGAACAAAATATGCAAGAATTATCAGATGTGACAACCAGAGCTTGATCAAACCTACAAACAATCGAGTGTTTCATAAAAACACAAAGTCTATTGATATGCATTTTCACTTTGTTAGAGAGAAAGTTCAATCAAAGGAGGTTTATATTGAATATTTTAATACTTATGATAATGTTGCATACATTTGTACTAAGCCCCTCGGAAAAATTAAATTTAAGTTATCTAGGAAGATGTTAGGAGTACTAGTCAACCCTTTCTCCATTAAAGGGGAGTTTTCAAATTTCACTTTGTTAGAGAGAAGGTTCAGTCAAAGGAGTTTTATATTCAATATTGTAATACTTGTGATAATGTTGTAGACATTTTTACTAAGTCCGTTGGAATAATTAAATCTAAGTTATTTAGGGAGATGTTAGGAGTACTAGTCAACCCTTTCTCCATTAAAGGGGAGTGTTGAACTTAATGGAGAAATTATTATTGGAGAGAGTTCATTCATTAGTTTTGTGTGAGACTTAGCTTAGGGATTAGTTTCTACATTCTACGTCGTTGTTCTAACTCTCCTACTTGCATGTAAACTACATATATTCTTGATTATTAATGATGAAGTGTAGAGTGTTTTTGTGAGCTGCACAAATTCTTGAATATATATTTGTTTTGTTTGATCTCTAACATCTATAATACCTTGTTAAATATGGTTGTGTTGTTGATTGCTTATAAGTATTGTTGTGGTGACTTGCCTTCTAAACTTTAAAGTAAGCATACTAGTTGGTTGACCTAGTATTTGCTAGGTCATTATACCATAAAGAAACTAATTTTATTCTTGAATATGTATATATACCATATCTTTTCAAATTATAGTAACATGAAAGCTTAAAAGCATATGGGAAAAATGTAAAAATTTACCTCTCATTATGTCTTTTAGGTAATAATATTAAATTAACATCTATTTAATAACTATCACCAAATGACATATATTAATTAATACTTATCATAACTAAAAATATTAATTAATAATTAATAATTAAAATCATAATTATAATCATTACAATATTTTCCATATTTATAAAATTAGAAATATTTGTAAAAAAAAATAAAAGGTGCTATGTTCAAAATATTAACTTCATGGGATGCCATCTACGTTTTTTTATCTATCAGTGGGCACTCCACTCTGAAAATTAGAAAAGTGTATTAGTTTAACCGGAAAGAACTAAATATTGTGTTTGAAAAATATATAGGAAAGTTCAAAAAATATGATTTTCAGATACCGTGAGAACAGTTACATTATTTTGCGCAACTAGGGAATTGATGACATTTTAGGAGAAGTACTCTTAAGTATTTCGTTTCACTCGACTATATATTGTGTATATACAAAACACTTTTATCTATCTTCCCACATGCTCCCTTAAATAGGCAACATCTTGCATTTGCTATTGAGAAAGAAACTATATGCCAGTTAATCCAAACTACCATATATCTGTAATTCCCCTAACATGAGCATTTAGATCTTTATCTCAACATGAATATAAACTCCAAAATATGCAAATATTTATAGTCAATCACACTTTTAATTAATTCCAAATAACTGATTTAACAAATATTTTTAAAATTATCTTAAAAAATTAAAATCAATTATTCAATAAAAAAACATGAAAATACTTTTTTTTAGGGAACAAAACATTTGAAAACACCTTTCACACATTAAAATACTTCCGCATGGGCAAAGAATGCATATGTAAAGCCGATTCCTTGTTTAATGCGTATGTTTTTTAACAAGGGACAAATTCGTGGCGTAGTGTAGAAACGACCACATTCAAATTTAGTTTCCCTCCGATTGAGATAGTAATGACACGTTATTGATTCGTTATGATGTCAGAAAATATTCCACCACTATATGGGACCACTGCGTAGCACGAGGAGGATCAAGGGACCATTATCCGTTTTGTTACGATGTCAGAAAATATTTCAACTGTCTTCGTGAAATATTTACTTCGTTAGAAAGATGCTTTCCAAGAACTTATCATTGTTCAACTTTTTCGAGGAACATTATGCAACGTAGATACATGGTTAGTGTTTAAATGTATCATAAAATTTTAATTGAAGAACCGGATCAATAATAAAATTATATTAAGCGTGGTTTCTTATATAATTCAGTTATAAATTTTTAAAATAAAAGGTTTACATGAGGTTAAATTAATAAGGGTGGTTTCTTACATAATTCAGTTATAAATTTTTAAAATAAAAGGTTTACATTAGGTTAAATTAAATTTTATATTTTTTAAGATTTAAATTATACGTAAAAAATATGGCTTAATTAAATTATTTTATTTTCTAAAATTTAGATTAGTTTTTTTTATTTATTAAGTTTTTTCAATATAATATATTTTTAAATTTATTTATTTTGTAATTTACTAAATTTTTAACTTAATCTTATTAATAAATCTATATCTTAAAATAAAAATAATTAGATATATATTTTTAATTGATTTTTCTAATTTAATATAAAAGTTTAGATTTTATTTGTATATTAAATAGTTATAATTTATTATATATAAATTTGTGGGGCATCTCAATTGGTGACCAACTTGTTATGAAGTATTATGTAAATCATGAGATTTAAGGTTGACATCTATGTGTGGGTCAAGCCAACGAAGAAATAGTATTATATATCACTTTTAAAAAGTGATACAGTAAAATCATGAGGTTCAAGGTTCAAGTCCCCTTAATAAATAGTATTATATATCGCTTTTAAAAAGTGATATAATAGTATATAGTTCAAGTACATCTAATGGTTAAGAGCATGCCAGAAGCTCAAATCCCAAGCTATAATGGCTATCAATATGTAACATAATCCAAAAACATGGCCAATAATGTAATCCTACAATGGGTATTAAAAGTGTGAAGTAAATAGTGAAGCCAAAAAAGAAATAGTATTATATATCGCTTCTAAGAAGTGATATACTACTATATAGTTTGAGTAGATATAATGGTTAAGAGCATGACACAAGTTCAAATCCCAAGGTAAAATGGATATCAATATGTAACATAATTCAACAACATGGCTAATAATGTAATCCTATAATGGGTATTAAAAGTGTGAAGTAAATAGTGATGCATTTGGTCTTGATATTGGCATCAAGAAAACCCAACAAAGATTATTTTTCACTAAAATTTTCCACTAATATTATTTTTTTGTTGAAATATGCATGCAAAAAAATATTCTTATAAATAATCACAATATAACTTGTAATAAACTTATAATTTTGTTAATTTCTTTTTTTTTTTAATCTAGGAAATGTGATAGGTATTATGGGTTACTAGTTTTGATGATTATCATGGATTGAATTTTATTTGTAATTAGATCCATTTAATTTATATGACTTCGCTAGTTTGTTAATTTGTGTTAATATTTTCTTTTAACTTAAATTGAAAATAAACTCCAAAATAGATATGCCTATAATTTACTAATCATAAGAGTATATATTTCATAGTTATAATTTAATTATCAAGTTGATGGCATATATTTAAACCCCATGGAATATGTTTTAACGTTCATAGTAATATTGACATATTTCACCACTAAAATTTTCCACTAAGATTTTTTGTTGTTGTTGAAATATGGATGAAAAAAATATTATTTATAAACAATCACAATATAGTTTGTAATAATGTTATAATTTAGTTAATTTCCATGTTTTTTTAAGCTATGGAATGTGATAGGAATATTGGGGTAACCATTTTGATGGTTATCATGGATTGAATTTTATTTGTAGTTCAATCTATTTAATCTATATGGCTTCCCTAGTTTGTCTTAATTTAATGTTAATATTTTCCGTTAACTTAAATTGAAAATAAAATTGAAAATATATATGCCTATAATTATGCTAATCATAAGAATAGATCTCTCATAGTTATAATTTAATTATTAGGTTCATCGTAGGTATTTAAACCCCGTGAAATATGTTGGAATATTCATGGTAATATTGACATATCAATTATAATATTTATTTTCATGTTAAATATACTCTATTAATTAAATTACCTCACATTAATTAATTTAAGAAGATGGAATATCAACACATCATATTGGGCATGTGGTATTTCTAAGCCATGGTAATGTAATGATGCAAGAGCATCAAGGGTATTTGTTTTTGTAAATATGTTAGAAAAGGGGGTGTGACAATTTGTAATATTTTATTTAATTAATTTGTTATTTTAAATAAAATAGGAGAAAAAGAGGATTTTGTAAATATCCTTTTATTAATAAAAGGATATGAGAGAATTTGACTAGTTAAGGATATAAACGGATAAGATTCTAGATGATAGGATTTGTTGAGATATTTTAGTGGTATTGAGAAATTAAGGGGATTGAGCATTAAATTAGATTATTTTTAAAATTGTATAAATAGGAGGGGGTTTTGAGAGAAAAATACATTGAGATTGTGAGTGAGTGTGATTTTGAGAGTAGGTTTGAACAACAAGGCTGTAAGCCTTCAGCAATTGTAAAGGGCCACAGAAATGAAATATCTGGCCAACAAAAGTTTTTCAATCTGCATAATCAATGTCAACTGCATTGGACTGGGTACGAATAAATGGTGAATTATTATTGTTAATGTGTTGGTCTGCGGTACAATGATAAAAGTTGACATATTATGTGAATCAAGTTATTGAAGCTGTATACAGGTGAAACTGAAATCAATATATTTGAAATTGTATGAATTTACAATACAGAATGGTTGTCTGTGTAGTGGTATGGAGTGGCATCGTTTATATGAGTCGACATTGATAGAACTATGCTTCGGCCTATTTTAAATTAAATGGATCTGATTTATGTCTCACATTAAAATTAATGAACTTGGTGGTGATTTAATCTATGTTGAAAGCGTAGGTTTTGAATTCATTTACTGCATAATGTTGGATTGATTGAAAACAAGTGGAATTGTGTTATATATAGCGTGGAATCCAATTGAGAGTATGGAAATCGACTTTTATGGATCTACTGGTATTGTTGAGGGAACAAAATGGAATGTAGAGATCGAGTGGGAATGATTTTTTTGTTAAAATTGACATTGATTTGTGAAAGAGTATGTTTGTAGGAGAGACCGTCAGCGCTGGAGAATTGTTTGCAGAAGGCGACCGTATTGAATTGAGGAAAAATCAGCGTTGAACATAAGTCTGGAAAAACTCGTTGAAATCTAGCATTGAGGAAACGGTGACGTTGTAATAATCATTAAGAATTCATTCAAGAATTGCAGGATAGAAATCGTGGAGCGGAACGTTAATAACCAAATTCATAAGTAGTGAAGGTTGCGTAGCCCAGATTATTGATTGGGGAGGTAAGTTGAATGATCAGATTGTTGGTTTAGTATAGACTTTGGATTGAAAGCACTGATATTAAAAACCGTATGAGCCAGCATCATTTCTAATTCAAATGAATAAATTGAAGACGTGGGAGACTGCGTTGAAATCAGTTTATTGCAGTGGAAGCGTTGTGGAAGGTACGTAATTGTAGAGCAGATTTTTGTTATTGAGCAAAATGTTTATACAAACTGCCATAAGTTTGGTAAGCGGAATTGGAAGGGCACACTTCTATATATATATATAATTGATATTTGGTTGACTATACTGAAAGGTTGAAGTTACATAGTCTTGTGCAGGCCCAAACATCATTAAAATGGTGATGTTGGGGGTCTTTAACACTTAGGGGCTTTGAATAAGATATATGGGGGGAAGAAACATTGGATGAAGAGAACGAGTGGCTGTTGAAAATTATGAAAATAATGGTTTGGAATTTTTGTTTCTTGGTCCTGAAGTAGGTAACTCCTCTTAGAGGAAAAAAGCACTGAAGCTAGTTTTGGGCTGTTGTCATCAATAGGCTATAAGGTTATGCAATAGTACAATAATGGCTAGTTCAGGGAAAGGCAAGGCAGAGACAAGAGACTCTAGGAGAGTGAGGTTGAGGATGAGCTGAGAAATCTTGGAAAACACAGTGGGAGGAAACCAGTTGGCAAACTGATCCAATAAATAATTATTGCATATGTGGGTGGCACCAAAGAGGAGATTCAACAACTCATTGCTGAGTGGGAGGATGACATCAACAGATTTACAAAAGTGCGGGCAGTGGACGTGGAAGAGTGCAAAGTATTGGTTCCTGATCTGAGACACACTCGCGGTAGAGAATCACAATATAAATAGACTCTACGCATGTATTGGCTCCTTAAATGCCTCCTAGCAAAGGCGATGGAAAAAATCTGGATGGTCATCTCAATCAAATCTAGAAAACATTCTCAAGCATGTTCTTAGTTACCAATCTTCTTAGATCAGTGTGAAGGACCCAACCCTGGGTAACTTGACATTGACTGATCAGGATAACTAGGAGGATGAAGTCATAGTCTTTTTGCTTAAGTTTTTATGTGGATAGCATTTCCGTCCCAGTTTGTAGTAGTTTATATATCTAGAAAGACAACTCATGGTTGTGTACATGATAATCAAGTATATATAGCTTGATTATATAAAATAACTACTTTTTGCTACTAGATGGCGTATAATGCGGTTTTGTGGTCAACAAACCTGCTTTTCCAACAAGAAGTTTGAGATCACCTAATTAAGCTAAGTGGTTGTAACCTGGTTGTAGATACCATAATGAAAAAAAAGGATCTACCATTGTTAACAAAAGAAATAGATTCTCGAACTTTGTATTTAAAAAAATATATATTATGAAAATTATTAACATTTTCTTAATCTTAATCAAATCAAATTAAATTAAATTAACATAGTTTGATTATTTACATCTTTTTAATTGAATTCAAATCCAATTAAATTAAAATATATTTTTTGTTTAACATATTTTATAATATATTTTTAAATCGTTAAACTTATTTTAAAATATCGAATTGAAAAAATAGTGTCATCCCTACAATTCCTATATTTGCTAGTATCTTTAAACAAAAATAAATTCCATATCTTCAAAATTTAGTCTACCAACCTTTAACATGTCTAATAATTTAAACAAAATTAGTGAATGTTGTCAAAATTAAGTTTATCTTTCCCATTTAAAATTAAACTTAATAGATATTTTTGAATAAATATTTAAATTCAAGTTATATAATTTGATGCTTTTTAAGCCCACTAAGGTATTGACATAATTGGTATATAAGTAAACTCAAATGTTTAATTAGATAAAGTAATATTTATTTTTAATTATATGTAATTGTTAATTTTTAATATATTTTAATATTGCTAATTTATTACTTTTTATGTTTAAAAATAAATTTTAAATAGTTAAATAAAATGTTATTAATTTTTTTAATGCTACATGTTAAACTAATAATAAATATAGATAATTGTATAATTTATTTTAATATATTTGTAATTTCATACTGTGTTTCAAAATAAATTTTAAATAATTAAATAAATTGATATTAATTTTTGTAATGTCATATGTTAAATTCATAATAAATATATATTTCGTATGCTTTGCGAATATAATTTTTTAAGTTTTATTCTGAATATAAAACATATAATAATATAATTGTTTGTTGTCGAGTTTTTTGATATAATATAGTTGTTTGTTTTATGTGTGTGTGTGTGTGTATATATATATATGATGATGATGATGATGATGGTGGTGGTGGTGATGGTGGTTAACGTCCACTCAAACCGAACATTTTTCTATCAGACCTAAAGAGACAAATTATTTATTTTGATTTAAGATTTTATTCCTATGCTCAAAACGCTTGGAGAGAAGCCTCGTGAGCTCACTATAATTTTGACATTGTAAGACGCTAGGAAGGTCAGTATTGTAATAAAGATTGTAAAAATGAGATCTAATGTGGTTGTAGGTGGGGCACTCTAAGAGGAAGTGGTTTTCATCCTCGATGTTCCTACTCTCACATATATGGCAGATCCTTTCCATCCATGGTGTTTTAGGAACTGCCCAGTGACCTGTTTCACTATGGAGCTCATGAGAATTCATTCTAATCTTTGTTATATTAATTTTATTGTTTGAGTTAGTTAAATAGAGAGATACTTTTGATCTTCTAGGATGGGGTTGATGACCTTCTTATAATAACTTAATTTTCTTTTAGCAGCTAAATCTTTCTGACACCATATTATTTCTTTGAACTTAGAAGTAACAATATCTTTAATGTTATTAATTTTTTGCAATGCATCATTCTCATTGATCTCCCAATAGTTGAACCAGGCCTTGTATCTTTATGCCACCCCTGATTGAGCCTTAGGTGGTTTTGGTTGGAATTTAAAGCTAGCTTAGGAAGTCTATGATCATCTATGTTATTGAGTTTGTGCTTGTACAGCAGAAACCTAATCATAGCTAGGCTCTCAATAGTGGAAAGACCTGCTTCTATAAGGAGAATAGGATAGGGTATATAACTTTTAATTTTCATGTTATAAGTTATAAAACTCTTCTGGATTTGCTCAATCTTTCGCCATGATTCTTTGGAGATGCTTCAACCCCAAACCTCACAGCAGTATAACATAACACGAGTGACTAAAGTTTCAAAGAGGAACTTCTTTTTATCCTACATTATGAGGTTTGCTATTTTACAATTATTTTCAAGACCAAAATAGGCTTTCTAGCCCCCATTAATCCTTTTCTCAATGCTATGGTTCTAGTTGAGCTTGCGATGAATATCAATTCCTAGCTACTTGTAAGAATACACTTCCTCCAAGTTATTATTTTCATACATAAAATTAGCATAATTTTCCTTCTTGGATTTGATAATCAAAACTTTTTTTCATTGTTAACAATCATACCCATGGTAGAGAAGAAATCCTTAAGAAGCGTGAGTTAATTATCAAGATCAGATTGGCACCTTGTGAAAAGAACAATATCATCAGCATAGAGAAGAAGGATGACGACTATCCCATCTAAGATCGTGCCATCACATCCTGCTTCCTCTAAATAGCCTTCAAGCTTATCGATGTAAATGCCAAATAGGGTAGGGGAGAGGGGGAAACCTTTTTTAACTCTGATGTTACACTTAATATCTTTCGACCACCCCTCATTGCTCTTTAGCTTGGCAATTACATTCTCGTATAATCTTATAGAGGCAGTTCTCAACTCGAGAGGAACCTTTAGCTCTTCTAATATATTCCAAAGGTTGTATCTAGGAATCGTATTGAAAGTCTTTCTAAAGTCCACAAAGAAACAAAATAAATACGATTTATCATTACGACATTCCTCCACAATGATCCTAAGTGTAACGAGGTGGGCTGTTTTTGAGTGATACCTTCTGAAACCTACTTGGCCTTTAGCCCTCTTACCTTCACTTTCAAGCCATATGCTTA
>APFE031345832.1:23196-43716 GCA_000404065.3 Pinus taeda | reverse complement strand
CAAAATAGACATGCTTATAGGCATAATATTACCATAACTATGAAAAATATAGAATATTATATTTAATTAGACTCCAAATTTTGCTAAAAGTATAAGATAAATAATACCACATCTAACATGCTCAAAGTAACTATCATTGGGACTCATAATACTTTATCCCTGCACATTATAATAAGGATTAGAATTACTCATACAAATCTTGGTGAAGTAAACACATTTTCCAACTAAGTATCTAAAAAATCACAAAGCATATAATTACAACTCATTATGAGATATTAGTTTTTGTCTTCATCAATTAATTTATCTTTATGTTTTCTTATGTTATGTTTCTTAGCACTTTCCTTGCATTTGGAATCCTTGTTTGATATCTCTCCATGAAAGGCCATATGATTTATATATAATACAACAATAGGTTACTCAGTTAAGTATCTAAAATCTATGCAATAAATTTTTTGTATAGCTTGACATGAAAATTAAAAATATACACACATTTCCCTAACAATGTAGAGATACTTTATTAATAAAATGTATTGTTGAAGTCATCAAATTCAACCAAATTTGACTAGAATTTTTTGTAAATATTTGATTGGCCCATCTTATGAGCCAATAAAATCGTTCCACGTGTCTCGCTATCAGAGAGGAGAGATAAGGGTCCCACATCCTGGTTTTTCACCAATTTCCTTTGTAAAAAATTTAATGGCTCCTAGCTTGTTTCTTTTGTTCTGCTAAAATTTCTTCGTGTTGGCTCTCCTTTGCATGTTTCCTTGATATCCTTTTGGGTTACTATCTTTGGGCTTCCTCCACCATGCTAGGATGTGATGTGGGCTCCACCGATGGCTAGGAAAAAACTTTCCAGTTGCATCATTGTTCTTGTCATGTGTGCCCAAGTCTCTCTATGGATACTTTTCTGCTTTCATTGTGCTTGGATGCTCTGCCAAAATTTTCTACGCTCCAAAAGGGTTTGCTACCTCCTTAGCTCTACTAACATTGACTTGGGGTCACCTAGGTTTTGAATGACATTATGTTGTGACCAAAGAGGCCATTTAGGGACTTCATTATACCGTTGGAAAGATTTTTCCAAGATAAATCCAATGATGCCATTTTCTAAGAGTGTATGAGCTAAAATCTAGAGGTAGAAATGGCTTCAAAGCATGGGACTACCCAACCATCATAGTCATCATATTATGGATTTTCGACTAAGATTTCTACTAGATGATTTTCTACAAGAGACTACAACAACCATGGGACTCCCCCTGAGCTTGACAATAATGCTAGCTTGGTTGACATCAATTCCAACACATAAGATGCTATGAGCCATTTAGGCAATCCAAACTTGCAAACAGGAAATAATTTATCACTGTGATAAAATTAGTAATAGATAAATGTAAACTTGTATTTATGATGTTGTTAATAAAATAAAATAGATGGAAACTGATGATGAAGTTACGCCTCACTAAATGAGTTATTAATGCAAGTTAATTATTGAATATTGATTACCACTCATTAATTCCTAGCCATCTAAACTAAATGATTATATTTTTAATGATCATGGAAATAATTTATCATTAACTTCCCTAAAACACAAGAGGCTTTCTTTGAGATTTGGGAAGTGGATCTCATAAATGAGGTAGTGACAACCTGCCACCTATTGGGTGAGTTGGAGATAGTTACCAACTACTAATTGATTGGTAAGAGGGTAATCCACTTTTTGTCATCTTGCAGAGAGAGTCATACAAAGTTAATCTAGTGATAGACAAGAAAGGGTAAAAATGAGACAGAAAATAAATTGCGGACTTAGTGCTTGGGGGGGGGGGACTTTTCAGAATAGTGTCAAAGGTTGGGTGGAGCTAGTGAGTTTTTATGTTAGTTTCTAGACATATATTATCAAGTTCGTACCATGAACCCCTATCATGCGAATTTATTTATGATGTGGAATATTATGAAGATTGGTACTTATTGACATGTTCAATTAAACATACAAATATGTATAGCTTAGATACTTAGTGCAAAAGGATTAAGCAGTTAGCTTAAAGAAAATTACTTTCTAAAATGTATATTTAGTGAATGCAAGTACAATAACTTTTGCGTATAGAGAAGAGTAGATGATATGTAATTGAATAGAATTTGCTCTGTTTAGTACTTAAATTGTATTTATATTTTCAAATACACATATGTGGAATTATGTTGGTATAATTGACCGTACATAATAGAATCTAAGGACAATAAGTATTTACTATGACAGTGTAAATTAGATAATACTATAGAAATAATAGTATTTAGACTCATACAATAATTGTTTTGATAAAGAGAACAAAACAAAAAAGGGATATATGTGTGTGTGTGTGTGTTAAGTAAAGGTCATACAAAGACCTGTAGTAGATAAGAGACATAGACATGCAAAACCTCCTAGAGGAATATCGTTATGATGTTACAATAACTTACAAAGTTTTCATTTATACACATAAAACTATCCATAGTTAAAATGAATGGAAAAATACATTGAACAAAAGTATTTGAGCATGAACAGAAAAGTATCTCACAGATATATTCATAATATAAAAGAGACAAAAATGTTTGAAAAGAAGATCATATACATATTTTAGTAACGTATCAAAGTTCATTGACTTGAAAAGTCACTATTAAGGAAATATAAGTATGGTTAGAGATCACTATTAAGGAAATATAAGTATGGTTAGAGATGACTGTATGAACAATAAATATAACTTATAAATGTTTCAAATATGAGATATAGTTTCACATTAACCAAGTACATCACAGGTTTAAAGATTTTAAACAACTTATAAATGTTTCAAATATGGGATATAGTTGCGCATTAACCAAGTACATCACAGGTTTAAAGACTTTAAACAACAAACTTCCTGACAAGAAGTAATTTTGGAAAAACAATTTTAACAAATATATAACTGACACTGAAAAACCCGGTTTCTTTCTCTCGAACATAGAATGAAGGCTCAAGAAGATAAGGAATTCAAGGTTTTGGATTATCCAATCTAGAAAATGGCAACCGAAAATCCCATAGGCGATGAGAAGTCTTTAATTTCCTCAGTAAAGGAAATAATTTTAAAATTGTTCACAAGAGGTAAATACCTACGAGTGAATTATATATTTATGTGTGTGTGTGCATGCGTGTGTGAAAGTGTTAAAAGAGTTTCAAGAAAGCTCGAGTTACAGGAAATCTACTTGAAGCCTGGAAAGATTATTAAGAGCTTTTACATGAATAAGGATTCAAGATACAAAATATTTAGCCATGCACCTATATTACTACAAAAACCAAATGAGTGGGGTTAAATAAGAAAAAATCTATATTTATGATATAACAAAAACAAAACAAGTAAACAATAAAAACAAAATTGGATAGAAACATAAATCACGTAGAAAACCTATCTCGTAACTAAGAAAAGAATGAATACAATGATACATAAATATTTATGTATACATGTTTTTGTAGGGTTAAAACCATCATTAGAAAATAGTAGAGTCTTATGTAAATAAGTGGAAAACAGAAATAAATTACACAATTATTCCCATACATTCACATGAGTGGCTGACAACTATGTTGAGGCCTGAAACAATTGAATTGCTAAAAAAAACCAATATAAACCATAAAATTTAGGGTTTATATCTTGAAAATGCTAAACTTAGAAATGATAGGACAAGGAAAAATATATAAATGTATGTCATGGAAATATTAGGGTTACAACAAAAACCTAGCTATGAAGAAAAAAACTAATACAAAATAAAAATGGAAGGAAAATGCTCATGTCATTTTAAATTACCTGAAAACAAGAAAGTCGTTTGGAAAAGAACGAAGAACACAATTTCTTGAGCAGTAGTCTATAACGCGACTTTTTGAAAGCTTTTCTGGCGGATTTTTCCGGTTAAAATCCGGCAGTAATTCATTGGAATCCCAAGTTTTATAGCTAGTTTCCGCACAATCAATGGCTCCCAGGGGTTTTCCAGGGCGCTGAATCCAAATATGCAGTTAAAAACCCATTTTAACTGCTAAAAATCAAGATTTAACCTCATTTCTTCCGCCGGATTCCGTCACCGGAATCTCCAAAAAGTCGCATTATAGACAACTCCATTTCTTGAGATTAAAATGGCCAAGTCGAGAAGTATGACAACCAAATAATCTTGAAAATATCAACAAAGAAACCTTATATTTGAAACCTCGAAATCTTAACTAGATAAAACATTATCGGTGGTAGAATCAAATAAATATAGTCATGGGAATTACTATTAAAGAAAATAAATTGCAAAAACCACTTCATTCCACCAATGGTGAAGAAACTCTCAAAACAAAATAATTGCAACCACGTAAGTCAACTCATGTTCGATATCCTATATTAGGGAACATAACCAAAATATGTTAAAAACCCCTGAAGATACCTGCACAAAAGCAAGAACAAAATGAGTGAGTTCCTGTGGAAGAGATTCAATGGAAAATCATTTAATAGAACTAAAAAAAAGCCCTCTTCCTGAAATAAAAACATAGTTACCTCCGGTGAAAATCCATACCAAAAAAGATTTTACAGTTCCTTCCTAAAAGGTTGATGAAAAGAGGCCAAGAAAACTATGATTCTCATTTTAATTATAGCCATGTGGAGGAATGATTTCTTATGCAGGTGAATGGCATGAAGAGATTCCTAGTTCATGAGGAATTAAGTGGGAAGAGTAGCCTGGTACATCTAATGATCCCCAAAAAGATTTTTAATTGAAATTCTGATTTATTTGTTGCTAGGAAGCGTTAATGCATGATTTAAAAACACCATTAAATATATAAGTATGGATAAATGAATAATAATATTGCAGAAAATAAGAACAACAAATCATGAGAAGAAAAGTGACGCAAAAGATTGATAATGAAGTTCGGCTATCTCAAAGCCTACATCTACGGGCCCAGTCTTCAACGGGGAGGCCTTTATATTAGAAATTCAAAGCCCAAAACATACATCAAAGTTACATCAATAAGATCCAATAAGATCCCTAGCTAGTCCAGTTGTGTTTTTCTCAACCTTAGAAATCCGACGCAACTGACAATATTGAAAAATACCCCCTACAACTCTCGGAATAAACTTGCAAAGTTATGCCTCCAAATCTCCAAAACTACACAAAAATTATTCTCTGTTATACAAAAGGTTACAACTCTCCTTTGTTACATAGCATTACATTACATGTATATATAGCATATGAATAACCCACATATAGCAATGTATTAAATTACATATTAACTTTTGTAACCATATAACAATATGGTTCTTTTTGTTTAGAACCACACTATTAAATATTACATTCAGTGCAATAAGAATTATACACATGCAACCATATTAAACCGTGGCATAAACGTAATAGTTGCATTCGAAGGTGGTTTACAACTCCGGCAGAAAGCATGTGAACGGTGGCATATAGGTCGATAAAACGCCGATGATTCCGATGATAGAGTGATGGAGCTCTGTTTGAAAACCAGTGAATGAATGAAAAAACAAATGACATTCGAGATAGTCATTAACACTAAGTGAAACCATAAATGTTTGAACATCATTGATTTATCAAGGAGTAATATCAGAGATTTATTGTGGGGTTTGTATGAGACATTGTGTCATTACCTAGGAGAGACATGTATCTGTGTTATTTCGGGCCACATATTGGGAACAATATGGAACCATTCACATTGTAATATACCACATGGGTATGGGGTGTAAGGACTTTAAAATATATATATCGAATCGATGTATTGAACCTTACGAAAGTCATGTCATCGGTAGTAAATGATAGTTACATCAACGGTTAAATCTATCACCAAGTAAGAAAACACATTATGCAATAGTTCTTTTATATATATATATTAATATTTTTATATATATATAATTATGATAAGATATTTCAAGATTTGTTTACAAATCGAATTCTATATATAATCGAATAATAATACATTCGAATTCTAATATATTCGATTTAATAATACAATTCGAATCTATATATATCGATATACTGGTTATATATATATTATATATATAATGATAAATTTTAAGGCATTGTATTATTAATTCGAATCAATTATATCGATATATCATTATATATATATATGAAAATATTTAGGCTTGTATTATAATTTCGATCTATTATAATTGTAGTTAAATAATTCATTATCAAATCATTTTTGTTCACGACATAACATAGGTTAATGGAAAATAAAAGAATTGACCTAATAACATTATCAATAGTTGTTTTTATATATATAATATATGATAATACCATGTTGTTTTTTATTATTAATATAATATGATAAATAATTCAAGGCGTTGTATTATAAATTCGAATTCTAATATATAATCGATAGGTATACAATAATTCAATTATCAAACCAATTTTTGCGTCATGACAACAACATAAGGTTAATGGAAAATTAAAGAAATTGACCTAATACCAAAGGTACTAAAAAAATAAAATATACCTAATAAATGTATATGGTGTGATAAAATGCCAAAAACTATGGATAGAATATCATATCCATATAACAGAGAGTTAGAGGAACATCTTAGTAACATACACGATTGTGTATAATGTGGATAAAATAGTATGCCCTTGGCTCAAAAATGTAACTTGGAAGTCTAGATCTAACCAAGAAACAAGGTATAAAGCTAGAAGAAGACCTTGTACTCAAATACCAAGATTCGAGACATAGTTATTTGCAAAATGATCTTTGTAGAAATTATTATGAAGTAATAATTAGTCATAATTTATGAAAATATATTGGAATAATATGAAAGGAATAGATATACTTGTTCTATTTATATAAAATATTTCCTTTTTTTAGTGTGTATATAGCGGCGTGTTAAAAATTGATAAATCTAAAACAAAGGGGTTCAACCGTAGAGTACATTAAGAACTTCCAAAGACTGAATATCAAGGTAATTGTTATTTTAGAGGAGCATCTCACTAATGGATTCATAGGGACTAAAGGATATCATCCAACATGAGATTCACATTTGGGAACCTAATTCATTAGAGAATGCGTTCAGGGTGGCAAGAATGTTTAAAGAAAAATGATGACAACAAGGAGGTTTACTACTCACAACTATAAATATGGAAGTGTTTCCACACCTAGCCTTCGACAACATACATGGTTGAAACCACAATAACTAGAGGATAAATGTGAAAAAGGGATTTGTTACAATTGTGATCACAAATATACTAAAGGTCATAAATGTGTTGAGAATAAATTATTTTACATATATTGTGAAGAGGAGGAAGAACATGAACAAGAAACATCAAAAGAGGAAGATTTACACCAACAAGAAACCCCAGGGGTTGAAAAATAAGAAATACAACCTATCATATCTTGTAATGCATTGACAGGAATTATCACTCTTCAAACTCTCAAGATAGAAGCATATATCAATAACAAAAAGGTAAGAGCGTTGATTGATTCAAGTAGTAGCCATAATTTTATTCATTGTAAGATAGCCAAGCGTTGATTGATTCGGGTAGTAGCCATAATTTTATTCATTGTAAGATAGCCAAGGATTTTAATTTTTTCTATATCCAACATCAGAGTGTCAAGTAATGGTTTCATATGGAGGAACTATAGATTGCTTAAGAAAGTTCCATAATATCAATCCAATTGATAGGCCTCCAAATTAGATACAATTTAAGGCCCATCTGACCATCCTTTAGCACATTAAACCTCTCTTTTTGCATTAGATGACATATTTTTAGCTTTAATATGTTCATTAGGAAGGTTTAGAGATAATTGCATATTTGTGCCAAAGATTATTTATTTTTGTAGCATATTATAAGTATGTTGGGGAGATTATGAAGACTTGGAGGATGAGATAATATAAGTACTTTCTCCCTGCTATAGGAGGACCAATATTGGATAATAAATGAACATGATATCAAGAAATTATTCAACAAATTTCAGATCTTCAGTGATTGAGAAAATCTAGGAATGTGCTTCCTATCATTTAATGCAGATTCTTAGTGTTGGGAACCAGATCCACTATTTGAGGGATTTTGGAGGGGAATGCTTCCTCCTTTCAAGGAGAATTCTTCCCCGTCAATTTGTATAAGTAAAAATTAGAATTTTCCTCTAGGAGCATATATTTATTAGTCTTCTTATGGAGAAAACTTGTTATTTAGTAGCTCCACTTTCATTTCTAGCAGGGATGTACTCGGATTGATTCAAATCATGAAGTTTGGTGCCATTTTTAGCCTCCAAAGCTTAGTTTCCTTCATAGGACTCTTATTATCCTCGGTCTTAGCCATCCTAAGTGTTGAAGGAAGTGTAACTAGGTTCGGTCTTCATAAATGTACTTTTGATATTTGTACTTATCCAAGAAAAGAAATATTATTTTTATAATATATGACAATGAGTTTGTTGCTCATTGTAGTAGGTCTAGCACATGTCAAAGTGCTATAGGTGAGTCAAATAGTCAAGAGAAAATATTTAAGGCCTTAAGGACATGTTACACTATGTATATATTAGAGTTGAAGGGAAACCTCCAAGAAAAGTCAAGTCTACTCCTATGACACCTTCAAAGAAGCTCCTTCGAGCATGCTACACCACCACGGAAAATATGAGAAGTCTTCTCAAATAATCAGCCACCAATATGCCCTCCAAGTCAGCCTACAAACAACCCTCAAAGTCGGCTTACAAGCAACCAGTAAAGTCAGCCTACTAGTCGGCTTAAATGGAGGGAAAATACTCTATTTATAGAGGTTGTCCACTCCAATTATAATACATAGCAAGTGCTTTGAAATCAGTGAATAAGAAGGTAAGCACAACAAAGTGAGAAGGTCTCCAAAGCTGGCAAAGTGAGAGGGTTCACCACCGAAGTCTTGAAGGTTGTTCCAAGGTCTACTAAAATCACATGTGCAGAAATATGAGAGTTGTTCCTACGACCAGGACAATAGTAAACCACAGTCATACATCCACCCTTGGTCGGGGCAGCAACTAGGCCTACAAGGCCTACTACTCTAATGTGGAAGAAGGACCCCAAGCGAAGAAGAATGGCACTGAAGAAAATAAGGAAAAGAGGCTACAATAGTCATAGGTGCGAGAATTTAGGGCTGCCAAACAGTCACTTCTAGTCTTCACCTACACTTTGAAGAAGAAGCTAATTTGGTTGGAGAATGAAGGATCATCATAAGGGAAAGACAAATTCTCTAGAGCAAGTGTAACAAGGTTACTAAGAAGTTGAAAGAAGAACGAAGTGCCAGAGGAAGGAGGATGAAGTACCGGGAAACAAAGTGCCAGAAGAAGTGCCAGAGTACATGGTGCAGAATGGAGACTTGACTTGTGATTGGAGGATCTCATTGTTAGGGGTCTAGGGTTTGGCATTTGTCAAAAGAAGCTTCAATAATAGAAATTCACTAAAGAGTTTTCCTCTCAAGAGAAGAGAGGTTTTGGCCCTGGCAGAGAGCTAACATCTTGTGTTCTTATTTTTTATGTTTCGATAGCAGTTTGATGAAGTACACACATATGCACTAATAATAAAAAGAAGAATAATAAGCTAACAAGAAAAGTAAAAAGACTCTAAAAATTGTTATCAATCAATGAAGAATCACACTACACTACTTTTCCCTAGATTCTTTAGCATGGTATTAGATCTAAGGTGACACATCAAGGATAGGGCAACTCAAGAACACTCATCAAGGGGAAGCATCTACAAAGTTGAAGCATCAAACATAGAAGTCTCAATCACTTCAAGGACAAGAAGGGTCTACAATCAATCAATCATCAAGGAGGTCTACAAATCTTAAAGAAGAGGCTTACATAAAGGAACCTACAAAGAAGAGCATATTGAATCAGAACCTACATCAAGCTACAAGTCATCAAGCAAACATCATTAGCAAGCAAATCCACTTGGAGAAGTCAACTTGAAGAACATCAAGGGAAGACAAGCCATTAAGCCTTTGAGGAAGAAAATACATTACATCTCAAAATGTATCACATAAGTACATGTCCTCTTCTGAATATATATTAACGTCTTTTGGCAAGGAAATCAATAAATTGGTAGGTACCAATAACTTTCTTGCATGGAAGAAGAGGATTGATCTACTACTCTAGGAGAATGAACTCCTAGAGCATGTCAAAGGGAATATCACTATCCCTGCTAGGGAACAGACTCAATCCTTAGCCAATTACAATAAGAACGAGATAAGAGCTCAAAGTATTCTGATAGAATCAATGAAAGATTCTCTCATTCCTTACGTCTCCAAGTTTGAGACATCAAAAGAAATTTAAGCTAAGCTAGTAGAGCTATTCTCAGTATCCACAACCAGAGAAGTAATATATTTGAGGAATGAATTATAGAAGATGAAGATAACAAAGGAAGGAATAGCTTATTCTTTCATGAAAATATCTGAAATAACAGATCAACTTCATGAGCTTGGTGAAGTCATGTCTAACATAGAAATGACAACTGTAGGACTGAATGCTCTACTTTAGGAGTGGGGAAACTTCACATCTAGCATATATTCCAAGAAGGAAGCAACCACTCTCAGTGAAATATGGTCTCTATGCAGAACAGAGGAAACCAGACTTGAGGCAAAATAAGATGTGGGATCAAAGTAGAAAGCATTTGCTACCATGGCTAAAACAAAGGGTAAATTTGGCAAGTTTGGTCCACAAAGAATAAACAACGAAGACGTGTCCAAGATCCAATGTTTTATATGCCAAGAATATGGACACTACAAAAGGAATTTCCCTAAGCTTAAGAAGGACAACAACAACAAAAGGAAGAGGGAAGAATCTCACTTGACTCAAGAGGTGAAAGAAGAAGGAAAGAAGCAAAAGAAGGAAGATCCTCCAGATCTCTACTATGACTAGGTTAAACTATTTACTTCTATAATTCTTTCAAAGTTTTGAGTAGGATAGGAGCATGTAGGAAAAAATTAAAATTTCATGGCTAGAAGCATCCTCAACAATCTAACAACATGATGTACATAGAGTTCTAGATACTCATGTAGATATAGCATTTATGAAATTCATAAGTAGAAATACCTTTTAGAATATAGGAGTATGACAGAGATAACACAAGATATTCATGTGGAAAAAGAATACCTAGCATAAGGCCTCATACATGATGAGAGAAAATTGATCATGATAAGAATATTAGAAGACCTACATCAAATAAAGAAAGGAAACATTTGCAAGGCAAGGATCTTTAATAATCTATGATGGAATCTTCAAAAGAAGGTTCATGGACCAAAGAAGATGTCTCATTGGGAATCCCATTCATGGATTTCAAGAAAAGAATGATATGTAGGCAAGCTAAGATGAAGCATGAAGGGCCACACTAGAGGATGATCAAAGGAGAATCAAGATGAGGTATGGATGCATCAAAGTTTAAGTCATGTTATTATTTGTATATTATTGAGTAATGGGTATAGTTATATAACATGATCAAGCATGAAAGAATCTTGTTCACCAAGAACATGCTCGAAGGCATGTAACACGATGCAATGAAGGTCAACAAAGGAATGTGCTCACATAAGGAGCATAAGACTACTGACTAAGAAGCAAGAAGAAATGCTGACAAGTCCAGAAATAAAGAAATGAAGGAATGCTCTTACAAGAAGAATTAGATGTTTGACCTATCTATCTAAGAAGAAAAAAATGAAGAAAGAGATCAAGCATGTGAAGAACACCATGATCACCAAGAATCACTATCTGACAAAATGCCTTGACAGACATCTCCTGAAAGAAGGCAGGAAAACTATGATAAAGGAAGAAAGGACCCTTGACACCTATGAAGGCCTTGGAGATATAAAGGTGCAGATAACTAACTCTACTCTATAGAGATGTCATGATGAAGATACCATCCAACAAAAGAAAAGGAAATGTTGAAGCAATATCAGGATGAAGTCATGATGGGCTTCTAGGTCAAAACATGTAATCAAGCAAGTATAATGAAGCATCCATGAGAAGAGTATTCTGAAGCATGGACAAGATGACAAAGGAGTAGTCAAGATGACAATAAAAACCTGATAGTCACTTTCCATGAAGCAATGGCATGCCAAAACAAGAATGAAAATGATAAATGGATGGTGCCCTACCTAGAAGAAGTTCGAACAAAGACTTCATGACATCAAGAAAGGAAGGAGATCAAGCAGTTGAAGGACCCACGAAGAAGAAGTTTCTGATGAAGGAAAGAATCCACAATTAAGAGGGAGCTCTGATAGGTCCCTGATCAATAGGGAGTTTTGGATCACCCCTGGTTGTAAAGGAGTAACAATTGTGTTTTCCATTTCATTGATCATGCACTAGACCAGGACTAACAACTGTAAGTCTAGATGAAGGTCATGAATGGAAATGTAGACACAGGTTAGACACAACATTCTTATCTTCCCTCAAGAAGAAAGAATGGGAAGATTGGGTAATCATCTGGCATCCCATACTCTTCGAGGATGTGTAGGGCATCCAAGATAATAGTAGGCAAGAGGACCAATATTCTTTGAGGGCTGGGAACCCAAGATAAGAATAGTCCTAGAAGGTCATACTCGGTGAACACCCGGGTGGTTATGTACCTTGAGAGACAATGATGAAGGTGTCTATAAACCATTGGTCTCGCCAACATTGTAGCTCATGGTCTCATAAAGAGATGGAGCTGTAAGTCAAGTCCTTGGACTATGACAATGCTGTTGAATATGATTCTATAAAAGATGGATTAGAAATCTGGTTTCTCTTATGTGAATTCTTCAAGATTGATAATAGCCAAACACCTTGTAATATTATATGAATGCCTCCATAGTTAAGAGGGACTGTTGAAGGAAGTGTAACTAGGTTCGGTCTTCATAAATGTATTTATGATATTTGTACTTATTCAAGAAAAGAAATATTATTTTTATAATATATGACAATGAGTTTTTTTCTCATTGATGTAGGTCTGGCACATGTCAAAGTGCTATAGGTGAGTCAAATATTCAAGAGAAAATATTGAAGGCCTTAAGGGCATGTTACACTATGTATATATTATAGTCAAAGGGAAACCTCCAAGAAAAGTTAGGTCTACTCATATGACACCTTCAAAGAATCTCCTTCAAGCATGCTACACCACCATGGAAAATATGAGAAGTTTGATCAACAAATCATCCACCAATCTTCCCTCCAAGTCGACCTACAAACAACCCTCAAAGTTGGCCTACAAGCAGCCAGTCAAGTCAAACCTACTAGTCGACTTAAATGGAGGGTCAATCCTCTATTTATAGAGGATGTCCACTCCAATTATAATGCATAACAAGTGCTCTAAAATTAGCGAAGAAGAAGGTAAGAACAACGATGTGAGAAGGTCTCCAAAGACAGAAAAGTGAGAGGGTTCACCACCAAAGTCTTGAAGGTTGTTCCAAGGACTACTATAGTCACATGTGCCAAAATCTGAGAGTTGTTCCTGCGGCTAGGAAAAAAGTAAATCACAGTCATACATCCACCATTGGTTGGGGCTGAAACTAGGCCTACAAGGCCTATTACTCTAGCGTAGAAGAAGGACCCACGAGCGAAGAAGAAGGGCACTCAAACAAAGAAGGAAAAGAAGTTACAAAAGTCACACATGCAATAATAAATAGTCACTTCTAGTCTGCACCTACACTTTGAAGAAGGAGCTCATTTGGTTGGAGAATGAATGATCATCATAAGGGAAAGACACCTTCTCTAGAGTAGGTGAAAAAATGTTACTAAGAAGCTGAAAGAAGAACGAAGTGCTGGAGGAAGGAGGAAGAAGTGCTGAGAAATAAAGTGTCAGAAGAAGTGCCGAAATAAGTGTCGAAGTACATGGTGTAGAAAGGAGACTTCACTTGTGCTTAGAGGATCTCATTATCAAGGGTCTAGGGTTTGGCATTGATCAAAAGAAGCTTCAATAAGAGAAATTCACTAAATGGTTTTCCTCTCAAGAGAAGAGAGGCTTTGGCCTTGACAGAGACCCAAGATCTTGTGTTCTTGTTTTTTATGTTTTGATATTAGTTTGATGAAGTACACACATATGCACCGATAATAATAATAAGAAGAAGAATAAGCTAACAAGAAAAGTGAAAAGAATCTACAAATTATTATCAATCAATGAAGAATCAACTACACTAATTTTCCCTAGATTATTCAACATTGGGAGCCTCAAATCGCTCTTTTACAATTTCTTTATCTTCTTTGAATGTCTTTTAAATTGGCATCTCTTATTTACATTTAGTGTTCATACCTCTTTCGTTGTAGGTTACATTGGTTAAATGATCGAAGTAAGTTTTTTTGCAGGTTATTTACAGAATCAAAATCATTATGCATCCTTAGAACATATTTTAAAAGCCATATTAGTCATTGAGAAACTTGGATTGGTTTACTAGTTCACAAATCTAGAATTTCTGGAAGTCCCTTGTAGCAAAATAGTAGTATTTTTGTGCTATTTTTTCGAATGTGTTAATGATATTCATTTGAGTTGATTCCACTTGGATTAGGTTATAAAAACATTCAAGCTAATAAAAAAATTTACCCCATAGCATTTTCACTTGATTGGGGTAGAAATTTTTTAGGTTAACTAGCTCACTAGTTCTTGAATTTCCAATATTTAGAATAGTAATTTTCTGTTATGTTTTAGCACATGTCAATAGGGGTATTTTTGAGTGATTCCACATAGAATGGAGTCCTAGGAAATCCTACTTCATAACAAAATTTTTACTATGTCATTTTCATATGATTTTCTTGGGCATTCGACAAGTTATCTCACTCCTATAGCAAACCTCATTAGGGGAATTTTGAGGTTTAAAATGGACCTCCTAAGAAAAATGTACAACTAAATTAAACTTTGTAAGAGCTAATAGGATTCAAGATGATGATGTCAACCATGGGGGATGATTCACCATTTTTGGAGTAAAAAGTAAAAAGATTAAAAAATAATAAAATAATAAAACTACTTTTTCAACACGTATTTTCAACTTATCTCTCTAAGTTTTTACTCAAATTTCGAGTAGGAGTACGTGTTGGATGAAAAATCTAATACCTCATCCAAGGAGTACTCATGTTGAATACTTTCGATGGACCCTGCTACACGAAAAATGAGAAATACATGAAAAAATGTTATTTCAATCATGTTTTTAATGTATTTCTCATTTTTCATGTAGCAGAGTCCATCAAAAGTATGCAACATGGGTACTCCTTGGATAAAGAATAAAATTTTTCATCAAACGAGTGTTTCCTCTAGAAATGTGAGTAAACCCATAGGGAGATAAGTTGAAAATACGAGTTGAAAAATAGTTGTTTCTTTTTCCCTCTAAAATTTGATGATGTGATGTAATCTTATTTTATTATTTCCATTATTATTTTACAATTTCCTCGGGAGGCCCATTTTAGACCTCAAAAATCCCCTAATGGTAGCAATTTATTTTTGAGATTTTCCTTTCCTAGATTCACTCCAAATTCATGGTAGAAGTAGATTTATAGCCTATGAAAGATCTAATGCCACTTTGGTTGAGCTGAGTTTGGTTAGGACATCATTTAGCTCTTATATTTCTTACTTCTTGAATGTTGATTTCTATAAATGAGTCTAGATTCCTTTTCTACAATTTACTTTATGCAAAGTGTGTTTTCCTTTTTGCAAGAGTACTCTAGGACTTTCCTTTCCTGTAAAATAGAATAGATCTCCTTTAAATGTCATTTCTTTTCCAACAACATAGATTAGATTTTCTTATTTTTCATTATGCTTTATGTTTTTGCAAATATAATAGATTTTTTTTGACCTTCCAAGTAGAATAGGTTTTCTTATTATTATTTACCTTTTACAACTTAGGATTGGTGGCTTACCTAAGATATTAACTCATTTGAATTTGTTTAATTGACTTCTTTCACTTAAAAGGGAATCGAACTAGGAAGAGGAAGGTGTCTGTTGCACATACCGCGTCGACCCCTCTTAAGTTTGTACAAACCTCGGGTTGATAATTTTAGTCGATAGCCTTAGGGGTTGAAACATTCTTGTTGCAATACTAGGGCTCATCACTAACCATGGGGGAATATGTATTGAATAGTCTAATTCTTGACATTCCAATGGGTGGTGTTGGTGTTGTATTAGGAGTCTAATGGTTACAATCTTTGGGAATGATAACTTTTCATTTTCAATAACTTTTTTTGAAATTTTTCAGTGAAGAAAATGAAAATGAATTAAGGGGTATGGCAGGGAAATTTGGGAATATAATCAACATTAATGGTATGAAAAATATTTTAAAGAAGGAACAATGAAGGGTAGTTGCATAATTAAGCTCACAAGATGTTCAAAAATCTAAGCCGTCCATTTCTCCATATCTGAAAAGTGTCATTGGAAATCATTCCAAGGTATTTAAGACTCCCAGGGGTCTCCCGCCTATTTGCATGCATGATCATGCTATTCACATGATTCGAGGAAGTGTTTCTCCAAACATCATACCTTACAGATATCCCTATTCCAAAAAGAGTAAAATTGAATGTATGGTTGTAGAAATGCTAGAGGCAGGTATAAATCAACCTAGCCAAAGTTATTTCTCTTCTCCAATAGTATTAATTCATAAGAAGTTATACTAGTTAAGTTTTCCATAGTGGAAAAGGATTCAATCACTCCCGTTTTAAATTTGTTTAAAAAAATAACTAGATTCCAACCAATTTTAATTGTGAAGACAAATTTGATACCTATAAAAAGCATTTTAATATTTGCATGCTAGAGTCAGATGAGTCAGAGTACCAAGTAAGAAAGTGCGATATAAAGATAAAATACATTTTAATATCTACATGCTGTGAATGAGTCAAATGAGTTAGAGTACTATGTAAGCGAGTGCGGTATAAATATAAAATACATTTTAATATTGTTATTCTATATTAGAATAAGTTATAGTCATTAAGTAGACGAGACTGACATACCTACCCTCTGAAATTTGTTTTGAAACCCATTACCTCTACTTGAAAGATGCATTTTAATAATAATGCTAAAAGGGTAAAAGTTATTATCTGCCAATTGGGTTTTTGGTGAAATTATGATTTGACTTTTTGTTTGATTAAAAAAATTGTAAATTTTAATATTTTTTTAACAATAATTTAATTTATTTATTTTAAATTTATTTATTTTTAATTTAATTGGTTTGTGTATTACCTTGCAATGATAACAAGAGTACAAGTATCACATTACTAGTGAGAAATCACAAACTAGTATTTGAAAAATTGCGGGCTTGACATTTATGGCATTTGTCCTTGAGAATATACGTCTCACTCAAGGGTCCTGACAATAGCCCCCTTTAATTTATATTCATTTAAGTATTGTCTAGGTTTAGCTCACCAAGAATTTTGGGGCACCCAAAAACTTGAAGCTAGATAGCTACAACCCAAATTTCCAAAAATCTCTACTATATTTTTTGAAAATCCTACAAATTTTTTTATTGTTTTTGTAAATTGTAGCTCATTAAACTAGAGCTATTCATTTATGTCCCCTTCGACTTCAAAAAATTGTAAACTTTAATATTTACCACGAGTACAAGTATCACATTACTAGTGAGAAATCACAAACTAGTATTTGAAAGCTTGCAGGCTGGACATTTATGGCATTTGTCCTTGAGCATATAAGCCTCACTCAGGGATCCCCACAATAGCCCCCTTTAATATATATTCATTTAAGTATTGCCTAGATTTAGCTCACCAAGAATTTTGGGGCACCCAAAAACTTGAAGCTAGATAGCTACAACCCAAATTTCCAAAAATCTTTACTATATTTTTTTGAAAATCCTACAAAAATTTTCATTATTTTTGTAAAAATGTAGCTTATTAAACTAGAGCTATTCATTTATGCCCCCTTCGACTTCAAAAAATTGCGAACTTTAATATTTTTTTAACAATAATTTAATTTATTTATTTTTAATTTAATTGATTAGTGTATTATCTTGTAATGATTCCAAGAGTACAAGTATCACATTACTAGTGAGAAATCATAAACTAGTATGTGAAAGATTGGAGGGTCGACATTTATGGCACTTGTCCTTGAGCATATATGCCTCACTCAGAGGTCCCCACAATAGCCCCCTCTAAATTATATTCATTTAAGTATTGTCTAGATTTAGCTCACTAAGAATTTTGGGGCACCCAAAAACTTGAAGCTAGATAGCTACAACCCAAATTTCCAAAAATCTCTATTATATTTTTTGAAAATCCTACAAAATTTTTCATTATTTTCGTAAAATTGTCGCTGATTAAACTAGAACTATTCATTTATGCCCCTTTCGACTTCAAAAAATTGTAAACTTTAATATTTTTTAACAATAATTTAATTTATTTATTTTTAATTTAATTGGTTAGTGTATTATCTTGTAATGATAAAGAGTACAAGTATCACATTACTAGTGAAAAATCACAGATTATTATTTGAAAGATTGTAAGTTGGAAATTTATGACATTTTTCTTTGAACATAAATGTCTCACTGAACCGTCTCCACAATAGCCCCCTCTGATTTATATTTATTGAAGTATTATCTGGATTTAGCTCACCAAGCATTTTGAAGCACCCAAAAACTTAAAACTAGATAATTACAACCCAAATTTCCAAAAAACTTTACTATATTTTCTGAAAATCTTCCAAATAAAATCATTATTTTCGCAAAGTTGTAACGAATTAAACTGGAGCTATTCATTTATGCACCCTTCGACCTCAACGGTCAATCAATCAATTTGCCATACAAATCATCTAAAATTGAAGATATGACAACAGCCATGTGACTATGAACAGATCCCGACAACGAAATTATTTAACACCCGCTGATTACCGATTGAGTAAACTTGAATATGTTGAGGAAGTGTGGTAAAATAAAATCCCTCTTACGTCACGCTCTGCCATGTAATCTCCACATGCATTTGATGTTCTCAGCGATTATTGATTATTGAGATGGTTCACCAAACACGTGATTTAATGCCTTATAACGTACTATATATTTGTGGGTAATAAACAATAATTGTACGTTCTCTGTAAGCGTCGTCAGCGATTATTGATTATTGAGATGGTTCACCAAACACGTGTGTCTCTTGAAAACGTTAAAATTTACGCAACCGATTCGTATGGACAGGAGTCGGAAGGTGTTGGCAGGATCGGTTAATAGCGGTATCATAATGCTCACATGGTTGTAGACCAGCAATATATTTTGGGCTATTGGCTTATTAATGTGTGGTGGTAATATGTTATTTTTTGGATTATGTATTTGCAATAATTTAAAAGATCACATATATTGTGGCATTGCAATAATGGGTTAATAGTTTAAGATATAAGTTTTTGTTAATAAGTGTAAGTTTTATTGGTTAATAGTTGTAAGTTTTTTATTTAAGTTTTTAATTTTAGATGGTTTGCATCACATGTCATAACAATATCATAGTCACATGGTGGTAAGGGTTGTATTTAAGCCTTCAATGAATGGATGAGTGTTGGAATTTGGATTTCTTTTTACCCATCATACAATTTTTTTTTTTTTTTTTTTTTTAATATTTTGAGACTTTTTAATCTATCATACAAATTTCCCCAACACACAATGATCTTTTAAATATTGAATCTTGATTTGAAATTGGATATGATAAAAAAATTTAAAATCAGCGAAAAAAATTTTGAGTGAGAAAAAAGATTTATATTATATAAACTGTAAAATAAATACAGAATAGGAACCATAACATATCATTTTGGAGATGATGGAAAAGTTTACATAAACCAAACATTACAAATGTTTTTTTTAATTTGCTGAAGTGCATTAAGATTGAAATTATTTAAAGAACTTAAACCATATATTTAAAAAAAAATAAAAAAATTACTAAAAATGTGCATAATTAATCTAATTTCAATGACGATATTTTCAAATCACTAAGTTCAAAATTTAAATTAAAATGTTCAGTGAAGTATAATCAAATTTAATTAATTGTGATAAATTATGATTTGTTATTATTAATTATAATACAATAAATAACAATTTTTAAACTATAATTAAAACGAACAAAAAATATTACAATTAATAATAATCATCTGTTATTGAAAATCCATATTAATCCATCGTAATGGTTGATATCTAAATTATCATTTAATGGGTGATTATTAATAGAGTTAAGATTGAAATCCCATATAATCTAAGTCGAGATTTTTTTTAACAACCCAAAATATTTGCATAATTTTTAAAACATGGGAAATTTTGGTCCAAATGTTATGGTTAAGTTGTTCTTTTTCACAAGTGTACGCAAAGTAACTCCGCAATTTCACTGGAAATTTCAAAATCATTTTTTAGCATGAAAATGGAATAGCTAAATCCATATTAACAAATGATAAATAATTATAATGTTCCATTATCCTAACAAAGAACAGAGTCGACACTCAAATCTTTCTCTTTCATTACTAAACATTGTAATTATAGAACATCTTCAATTACAGACGAACAATAATTGCGTAGAGTGATATTTATTATCTACTGACACTAGCTGACTACGCTAACCGCTGAACAATGAATGACACCGTCTGAACAGTGAGCGACACCATTCGT
>APFE031345832.1:1259-23186 GCA_000404065.3 Pinus taeda | reverse complement strand
TCCATCATATTTTTTTTTATTGAAATCCATTATAATCCACCATAATGGTGATATCTAAATAGAGTAAGATTTTTTGTTAGGGAGATTTTTTTAGCCACCAGAAATTTGATGTTACACCCCATATTTAAATTGAAAAATTTAAGTAGGGATTTTTTTAGCAACCAAAGGTTTGTTTAATTAAAACACATGGGAAATTTTGTCCAATTCTATGGTGTAAGTGTTCTTTTTCAAAGTGTGTGCACGTAACTCCGCAATTTCATCCGATTTCAAGATCATTTTTAGCCAAAAAAAATGGAATAGCTAAATCCATATCAGCAAATGATAAATAATTATAATGTTCCATTATCCTAATAGAGAACAGAGTCGAGACTCAAAGCTTGCTCTTTCATTACTAAACATTGCAATTTATAGACATCTTCAACTACAGACGAGCAATAACTGCATCAATTGATATTTATTATTTACTGACACTAGCCGACTACACTGACTGTTGAACAGTGAACGACGTCGTCTGCACAGTGAGCGGCGTGTTCGTGATTAATATCCTAACACCTCCCCTTAATTACGACCTACATGCTAACATGCCTATTGGTCTATGTCTCATCTAGGCTTACACCATAATTTGGATTTTCTACAACGCACAACTTACTTCTACACATTTCAAATTTAGCCTTTCCAAGAGGCTTGTTGAATATGTGAGCAACATTTTCATTTGTATTACAATATGATAAGATAATTTCTTTTGATTGCAATTTTTCTCTTACAAAATGATGTTGTGTGTCAATGTGTTTTTTCCTTGCATGATATATAGGATTGTTTGCCAATTTGATAGTGCTTTGGTTGTCACATCTGATTACTGTAGGTGCTTGTTGTATTTCTCCAATATATTCAAGTATTCTTCTAAGCCATATTGCTTCATAGGTAGCACTGAATAATGCTTTATACTCAGCTTTAGTGGATGACAAGGAAACAATTGGTTGTTTCTTATTGCTCCATGCTATTGGTCCTGAACTAATATTGAACATGTATCCAGTGGTAGATTTCCTATCATCCAGATTTCCAGCCCAGTCAGAATCAGAATAACTTGCCAACTCAACATCAAATTCATCAGTATACATAATACCAAAATTAAGTGTTCCTTTTAGATATCGAAGGACTTTCTTTGCTTCTTTCTAATGGCTTTCACACGGCTTAGCCATGAACTGACTAAGTAAGCTAACATAATAAGCTATATCTAGTCTGGTAGTGGTGAGATAGTTCAGACTTCCCACCAGTTGACGATACAAGGTTCCATTCACCTCTTTGGTTCCAACATCACTGCACAATTTTACATTCTATTATAAAGGAGTAGATATTGCCTTGCATTCAATCATATTGATCATTTTAAGGAGTTCCCTTGTATATTTGCTTTGTGCGATTAATGCCTTACCAGATTCCCTCCAAACTTCAAGACCTAAACAATAATGCAATTCACCAAGATCCTTCATCTCAAATACATATGACAATTGAATTTTAATTTCTTCAATCAACTTGCATGCATTTCCTATTATGATAAGATCATCAACATATACATATATCAAAGCAAAATTCCCACATTCATCTTCCTTGATGTACAAGTTAGGATCATTTGTGCTTCTCATAAAACCTTTCTCATAAAAGAAAGAATCAATTTTCACATGCCAAGATCTTGGTGCTTATTTCAAACCATATAAAGATTTCTGTCACATGCAAACTAGATGCTCTTGTCCTTGTTTTACAAACCCTTCGGGTTGAACCAAATAAACTTCTTCTTTTAACTCACCATTAAAAAATGCAGATTTGACATCTAAGTGATGCATTTTCCAATTATATTTTGTAGCTAATGTAATCATGATTCTAATTGTGTTCAACTTAGCTACAGGTGCAAAAGTATCTTTATAATCAATTCCCTCCTTTTGTGAATATCCTTTTGCAAACAATCTAGCTTTATGCTTATCAATACTTCCATCAACATTAAACTTGGATTTATACAATCATTTGCGTCCTATGGGAACTTTGTTTTTAGGCAATTCTATTAATTCCCATGTGTCATTCTTCATTACAGAGTCATATTATTCATTCATTGCATCTCTCCACTCTTCATATTCATTAGCGTCCTCATAGCTTGAAGGTTCTACAACATTCATAACAAGAGACATTAATGCATAGTCTTTATACCTTATAGGTACGTGACTTTGACGTGATGACCTTCTTGGAGTTTTACTACTTTCATCTTTCTTTCTGCTTTACGGAGTCTCCTCTCCTCTTCTTGGAGTATCGTGACTGCTTGATGCTTCTTGGTCTTGAACTTGTACCTATTCTTGTGCTTGTTCATGTTCTTGTTCAACACTTGTATCTAATTTGACATAATCATCAATATCATGCCATACACTAGTATTATTCATTTTATCACCTTCATTTGCATTCTCATGAAACACCACATCCCTACTTGCAAGCAGTTTATGCGTATTGGGATCAAACAACTTGTATGCCTTCTCATCATCACAATTACTAATAAATATGCACTTAATTGACTTTGCATCAAGTTTTCTTCTTTCATCTTTTGGAATGTGAGCAAATGCCTTACGACCAAAAACTCTTAAATGACTCACTTTTGGTTTGTACCCATAAAATGCTTCAAAAGGTGTTTTAAGCTCTAAAATTTTGGTTGGACTCCTGTAATTCTTCAAATAAACAATAGTATTAATGGCTTCACCTTAAAAACCATTAGAAATATTTTTACTTTGAAGCATACCACGTGCACATTCAACTAGTGTTCTGTTTTTCCTCTTAGCAACTCCATTTTGCTGAGGTGTATGTGGCACTGTAAATTGCTGTAGAATCCCATTGCTTTTAAAATATTGATTAAATTCTCTTGATTTATATTCTCCCCCCTCATTAGATCTCAAAATTTTAATGCAATTTCCAGTTTTTTTTTCCACTATACTCTTAAACTCTTTAAAGTACTCAAAAACATCACTCTTCTTTCTTATGAAATAAACCCATGTATACCTAGATCTATCATCCACAAAAATAAGAAAATACCATGCTCGACCAATAGATCCAGTTTGCATAGGTCCACATACATCAGTATGAATTAATTCAAGCATTTCACTTTGCCTTTTTTCTTTATGTATAGGAAATTCCTCCCTATGTTGCTTGCCAAGTACACATGCTTCACATTCAACATGATCATTCTTTAAGACAGGAAGACCTTCAACCATTGCGTTCTTTTGAAGTAGCATTAAATCATTGTGATTTAGATGATGCCATAACTCTATTGTTGATACTGTTGTAGATTCCAACGCTTGATGACTTTTCATGGTCACATCCAATTTATACAAGGCCCCAACTCTGGTACCTGTGGGAATAACCTTGTAGTGATCTAGAATGTCTTTCACTACACACTGTGATTTAACAAATTCCACCTTCAAATCTTGGCCAACAATAGTAGAAACATAAATTAAATTCTTTTTGATACCAAGAACATACATCACATTATGGATATGTCTCTCTTATCCATTAGGAAAATTCACACCTATTACTCCATAACCTTGAACTTTAAGTGATCTATTATCTCCTAGATAAACATATGTTCCATCAATGTTTTCATAATATTCATCAAACCACTCCTTATTACAAGGCATATGGAGTGATTCCCCAGAATCAATGAACCAAACATTCACATCATCATTTTCTACAAACAATGCAGTATCAGAAACAAACAATTTAAGATTTTTAAATCCATCACTGATTGAGGTGTCTTTGTCCACAAAATCTCCATTATGCCTTTTGTTTCATTGCCTAGACTCATTATATTTCCTTTTATAGCAATCTTTAGACTGATGCCCAGGTTTGCCACAATAATAACAATCATCATTTCCCTTATCATGGATTGGAAATTTAGACTGTTTCATACCTTTCTGTTTTGCTTGGAACTTGCATCCTTTGTTCTTGTCCCATGGCTTGCCTCTGTATGGATGTTTTCCCTTGGCTACCAATGCCAAATCTGAACTACTAGAGCCCAAATTAAAGCTCTCCATCCTCTCCTCCTCTTGTAGAAGAATTATTGTTAATTCATCAAATGTAGGGGGCTTCTCTCTAGCTGAAAGACTTGAAACATAAATTTGATAATATTGCACTAAGACATTTAATGTGATGGTAACCAAGTCAGTACTAGACACATTTTCACCAATATCTCCTAACTTATCACTTAAATCTTTGAAATGAGATATGAAATTTCTTATATTTTCATTTTCTTCCATTTTTAGAGATAAAAGCTTAGTCTTCAAAAACAAGATCCTGTTTGTATTTGTTGTTTCATACAAACCCTTCAGCATATCCCATGTTTCCTTTGATGTCTTGCAACCTCTGATGTGATGGATAACGTTGTCCTTTACGGACATATGCAACAACACCTTTTCTTTCACCTCCCTTTTCTCCCAATCTGGAATAGAAGCTGCAACAGTGGGTTTGGGATCATCCCCACTCATAATGGACCACAAATTATAACCTTCTAAAATAGTCAACAACTTGAATTTCAAATTCACATAATTTCCTCCATCAAGTTTGGTGGATTCATTCAAATAAGTATCAACCAACAAATTTGACATGATGAAAAAAAACTTTCTCCAATCACCAAAATGAAGCCAAATCCACCAGATCTAAAGCCAAATGCACCCAAATTCACCAAATCCAAAGTGATCTTATCAAGCAAAAATCATCATAAAATCTCAAAATTTTCACCATAAAGAGAATAAAACCTCCTTATATTAAAACTCACTTTAAAAAATGTTTTTCTTTTTAATAATCCTCTCACCACTTAAAAAATTACATTGAAAACCTTATCACTCCTCAAAGCACACAATATATTTTACTCTCCTCTTCCAATATCATTTCTAAACATGTTATAAAATACATATATTCTTGGTCACCCTTATAAAGACCACCGCACAAAGACTTGAATATCAATTTATTTAATTTTTTCCTTATAACCCCACTTGCTCTTATTACACTTTATAACATCAATATGCTCTGCTCCCTTTTTTAATCGTAACATAATACTTCATAATAGTTTATATTGCAGAACCACATATTGCAGAATGGCAAGAGTATAGATAATTTTACCACTGTAAATATACCAAGGCGCTCTGCAACGTGGTGACAGCAACGAAGCAAATTTTTCTAGCGGTTCCAACAGACAGCTGTAAGCTTGCATTTTTGATTGACTAGCAACAGCTTTCACACAACAGTATCTTTCTCATGAATGACGCTATGCAAAATAGACTCTCTAAAAAAATCTCAATACATACAACTGAGCCTTCACCACACTTCACACAGGCTTCACACAGCCTTACTACTGCAACCTCTACACCAGCGAGCCCTCACACTCTCGCTCTAATACCATAACAGAGGACAAAGTCGACACTCAAAGCTTGCTTTTTTCATTACTAAACATTGCAATTTATAGACATCTTCAACTATAGATGAGCAATAACTGCGTCGAATGATATTTATTATCTACTTACACTAGCTGACTACGTTGACTATTGAACAATGATCAACGTCATCTGAACAGTGAGCGACACTGTTCGTGATATCCTGACATATCCTAGTACTTTAGGACCTTTTTAAGGAGAGAGATAAAATGGCATTGAGTTGATGTTTTCAAAATAACATTGTTCTAAAACTGTATTTCGTTGAATGTATGTTTTCTTGGTCGATCACATCATACAGGAAAGACTACACAAATTTAACAATAGAATAAGAAAAGCTAGTATGCAAATTTCATACCTTGTAGAGGGTTAGAAAATGCCCAGTGGACTTGTATTTTCCCACTCCTACATATGCCATGGAATCTCCATCAAGCATCTTATTCAGCCTTGCAATAGCTCGATATTTGCCAGCAAACCTAGTAGCTCTCCCGACGATGTCCACTTCAATTAACGTCCCAATGACTCTATCCACACCCATGTATTCCACAACAAATGTCTCCACAAATACGTGCGACAACATGGTAACTATAATTTTTTTCTCGGACGATTGACACTGCATTCCAAACCTCAGGGTTTAGATATCCGAGAAAGAATATCGGAAGAATGGCCAGTGCCACGCCTTTGATCTCAAATACCTTAAGCTCGAACATTGATATATAAATCATAAGCTTTAGGGGTAGAGATGACAGATTCCTAATTGTATAAAAATCATGCCAAGGGTTCTTCCAAGATGAGTAATAGGGATCGAATAAGGTCAAATGCCTTAAGAGAAACAAGCATAAAATAGCAAAATGGATTGCGGATCCCTATCAATACCTCGCTCTAATCAGACACTACAGTATGCATTTTTCTTCCTTTTGTGCTAAATCTATCTATAATGCTATATCCTTTTGTACATTGCAAAGGCTTCTTCAACATTTTTGCATTCATGATTAAATTCATGAATTCCACAACAAGCCCACAGCTCGAAGCAGTTGCATCAGTTAATGTAAGCATATTTGGGAAGTTTTTATAAACAACCTGCATGAACCTCAGAATGAAAGTGACTGCCATTAATTCTTTAGGAATGAAAGGACCTCAAATTTCGATTTCTAATAGTTCCTCTTTGCAATAAGAGGATCTGGTAGGTGGTTGCAAAGTGACTTCCATTAATGCCTGAGGGATGAAAGGACCTCAGATTTCGATTTCTAATAGTTCCTCTTTGCAATAAGAGGATCTAGTAGGTGGTTGTTACTATTATCCACAAATTTTGTTGGTAGGCATAAAGGCACATAGAAACTCGATTTTTTTTAGGAATAAGGCTATAAAGTCACTGTTATTAATGTTTTAAAGAAGAGAGGGTCTGGATTTTGATTGTTGATGGATCTTCTTATAAATGACGAGGTAGTCGCTCGAAGCTCATTATCATTTGAATTTGTCTAATCTTGTATTAAATTTTATTCGAATTAGTCTAATCTTGCATTAAGTTTTTATATGATGGTTGGAATTTATGTATTAAAGTTTTATTTAGTGATTGGAATTTTTTTATAAAAATTGAAACTTTTTTATTTATTGGGAATATTGATTTAATGTATTCCTTTTGATAGTTGGGATTTACCAATGTTTTAATGGTTGGAATTTATTATAAAATACATAGTTTTTAATTTTTGAGGAATTTCGATCAAAATATTTGAAAAAATCTTGTAAAAGTGTAAAATCACCCAACATTCTTAGATCAAACCAAAAACTTGGATTATGAAGAAACTGTTTGTATAGAAAACTCTATAACTATCTATTATCCAATCCACATAGCAGGGAAGTGATGGCCTTAAATGCATGTCATGTATGTGTTGCATTGAATGGGAATGGTGTGATTAAATTGATGTTTTTTTGCTGTAGCAGAAATTACTAACACATGTTTTCCTACATAGCAGTGCAGCCTCGATAGAATCGACTGCCTATGCATTATAACACTAGATTTTAATTTAGTTTTGTTAGAAAAAAATAGTCCAAGAATGTCACATTGCACTTCTTAGAAGCATCAATTCCATGGAACATTTCTAGGTGTAAACAATGATATAACATTTCCCAACTCATACACAACATCCATGCAAAATGTTTGATGTTTAATAAACTTTCCTCCTTTGGTAAAAGTAGCATTCATTGTGTTTCCAACTTGGGGATTATCGTAAGTCCTTGTGGGATTGACTTGCATAATATGCAAATGTAACCTCTCCATCCAGAAACTTGTAATGGAAATAGCATGATTAATGTAACGAGAGTGGGATGGGATGGCATGGGTTGGCATGACATTCAACGATCTGTCTCCATTTACATTCACAATGAAGCTTTCATCCTTGGAATCTTTCGGGAACTTTTGCATTTCTTTCTCCAGATAAGGTCGCAAGTTGTGTCGTGAGCCAACAACATGTCAGAGATGACTGACTGTTTCATTAGCATTGCTTGTACCATACAACTTATCTCTTCAATAAATTTTCAAGCTCTGAATCATAGATGCCATGTTGCCAACAATGCTTCATCAGTAAGAAAATAAAATATTTGCAAATAGAATGTGTATTAAGGATGTTTTCATAACTGTCAAAAATTCATTTTCCACCATTCCAAACCCATATGGAAAAGTGGCCATTAAAATTTTCTAAATGTCATATACGGTCAAATTTCCTTATGACGGGAAAAATGGCCATCAAATTCTATCCTTTCATGCCATAGTTGTATCATAGTCACATCGTTGTAAGCATTTTGTTTAAGCCTATGGTTTTCATCACAAGAAATTTAGAATAGTCGTATCATAGTCACATCATTTTAAGACTTCAATTTTAGATGTTTGTATCACATGCAATTTAGCTTTTGGTGTTGAATAATTTCATTTTCGAGATCTATTAATAGTCATATCATATTCACATGGATGTAAGCGACATATTTAAGCCTTCAATTTCAGATGGTTTGCATCATGTGCAATTTAGATTTAGATCTTAATTATAAGTGTCAAACATCATGTTGCTTTATTATTAATGTTGTGAACACACTCTTTAGCGCTCACTCCATCCACTCAGAAACACATTATAATAACGTAAAACAAAACTTAATTATGATCTACGTTTTCTCTTCTACTAGTAAGATGTTTTTTGTCTTAATCTATCATTAAATTACCATCCTCATATCGTCCACTGTAAAAAATTCTCACGTAGAGATGGAAGAAACTTTAGGGATTCAACTGTAGGGATATGTAAGATTTGTGATTATATTTATAGTATGTATATTATATATTCCTAGTATTAACAAAAATCTAATATAAGTCTCTATTATAACTTATTAGGGCTTGAAGGTTGAATTTGTAAATTCACATTGTGTGGTGAAAGACATGCAGTATAACTTCAAGGTCATTGCAACAAGATTTAGAATTGGAGGATTGTATAAGCTCAATGTGACAACCAAAATCAATCAAGCATTGGTGTCCATGGCAATGATAACAAAATATCTTTCGCATCAAAGTTATCGCCACATTAATTATCATGGTCTATTACTAATTCAAAAACGAGGAATAGTAAAAGGGCTTCTAGTTCTTAAGAATGAATATTATACATATGAAGGGTGTGCATTTGGAAAGATGCACAAGGAATAGTTCCCTACTCATATAGATAAAAGGAAAAGGGATGTTCAAGAACTTGTGCATACATATGTATGTGGTCTTACATAGACTAGTTCATTAGGTAGAGAATATTACTTCTTGATATTTATTGATGATGGTATGACATATACATGGGTATACTTAATGAGAAAGAAGAGTGATGTATTTGAATATTTTAATGAGTTAAAAACTATGGTTGAAAAACAAACATGAAAATATATCAAGATCCTTTAGTCATATCAAGGGGGAGAAATTTTTTTAGATGAATTTATCAAATACTGCAAATCCCATGGAATTGTATAACAATATACAGTGCCATATACTCTAGAGAAAAATGGAGTAGGTGAAAGGAAGAATAGAACCCTGGTAGAATGTGCAAAGAGCATGATGAAAGGTAAGAATCTTACCAGTTCTTTTTTTGCCGAAGATGTTAATACTTTTGTTTAACTAAAAAATAGAAGTCCAACTAAAAGTTGAGATCATAAGACTCCTTTCGAAGCATTTTATGGCTATAAACCAAAAGTAAGTCATCTGAGAATCTCCATTAGTAAAGCATTCTCTCATGTTATAAAAGAAGTCAGGAAGAAAATTGATGTGAAAGTTATCAAGTGTATTGTTATAGGTTATTGTTGTGATCATAAAGCTGATAAGTGGTTTGATCTCTTCACTCATAAAATATTTGCAAGTAGAGATGTATTATTTCATGAGCTTGAAAATAAAGCCCATACAAACGAGAAGTATGACAAATGGCATATCCTTTATGAGTATGACGATTTCATAGAAGAAGCATATGATAAGGAAGAATAAAAAGAGGAGGAAGAATTTAGCAACTTGGACACCTCTAACAGCCACAACACACCAAGAAGAAGAGATAATTCTATGGGAAGTAGGAGAAGAGATGAAAGCAATGAAGTTCCAAGGTGGTGATCTCATCAAACTCAACCACCAGTAAGATTTAAAGATTATGACTTAATGACTAAAGTTATGAATGTCATAGAACCTTTGAATTTCAAGGAATCTAATGAACATAAAGAGTGGAGAGATGCAATGAAGGAAGAATATGATTCTATAATGAAGAATGATACTTGGGAACTAACAAAATTTCCTGAAAATAAGGTACCCATAGGATACAAATGGTTGTTCAAGCGTAAATTTAAAGCTGATGGAAGTAGAGATAAATATAACGCCAGGTTAGTTGCAAAATGATACTCACAGAAAGATGGAATTGGCTAAGAAAAAATTGTTGCACTTGTAGCTACATTAAATACAATTAGATTGATGATTTCTTTATATATCAAACATAAATGGAAACTACATCAACTATATGCTAAGTCTTCCTTCCTAAATGGAGAATTAAAAGAATAAGTATATCTTCTTTAGCCAGAAGGTTGTGTTAAAAAGGGTTAATATCACCTTGTTTGCAAGTAAAATAAAGCATTATATGGACTGAAACAAGCACCGAGATCATGGTACATGAAGATTTATTCTTTCTTTCTTCATAAATGTTTTATGAAAAGAAAAAGTGACCCTAGTTTGTATATCAAGATGGATAAAAAGGGGTATATTATTATGTTTTCTTTGTATCTAGATGATCTTATTATAATAGACAATGCTTGTAAGTTTATTAATGAAATTAGAGATCAAATGTCACATGAATTTGAAATGAAATACCTTGGTTAATTGCATTATTTCTTTGGTCTTGAGATACAAAGAGAAGGTGGATAGGCATTGGTTACACAAAGTAAGTATAACAAGAAGCTATTGAAAAGATTCAAAATGGACCAATGTAGGGAAGTATCAATTCCATTAGAAAAGAATTCCAAACTTTACTGTAATGATGGGACGAGAGAGGTGGATGGTACACTGTATTTTCAGCTAGTGGGAAGTTTCAACTATCTCACTACAACCAAACTAGATATAACCTATTATGTTAGCATTACAATTTAGTACATGGAGAAACCTCTTGAAATCCATTAGGGAACAGTAAATCAAGTTTTTCGGTATTTGAAAGGAACTATTAACTTTGGTATTAAATATACTGATGAATTTGGTGTTGAATTATCACGATATTCTAACTCAGATTAGGCTAGTAATCCTAATGATAGAATATCAACTTCGGGTTATGCATTCAATATTGGATCTTGGATTGTGGCATGGAGGAGTAAGAAACAACCAATTGTTTCTTTTCCATCCACTGAAGCTAAGTATAAGATTTTATGCAGTGCTACGTGTGAAGCAATTTGGATGAGATGAATTCTTGAATATGTGGGAGAAGTACAGATAAATCCAACTATTATCAAGCGTTACAATCAAAGAACCATAAAGCTAGCCAACAATATTGTGTACCACACAAGATAAAAACATATCAAGACACATTATCATTTTGTCAGAAAAAAGATGTAGTCCAAGGAAATTGATTTATTTTATTATAATACCAGTGAAAATATGGCTGACATATTTACTAAGCCTCTTGGAAAGGAAAAATTTGAAGCATGTAGGAGTCAGTTGTGTGTGGTAGAAAACACATTTATCCATTAAGAGTGAGTGGTGGAATAATGGAGAAATATCTAGAATATCCTCCCATAATTATAATTTGTTATGTATTGTTGAATTGTTTTTCCTTGATTAGACTTAGTTGGATGACAGTTCTTATATTCCAAGAAGTTGTTCAACAATGATATAATCTTATATATGTAATGGTTTTATGGCTTGACGCAATGTAATAGAGTGTGTGTGGGGTAGTTTCTTAAGTGAGTCAGTTGTCTCACCTGAGAACTGCAACCCTTCTTCATATTTTGCCTCCTGTCTATTTGTTTTTTTTATTCTAAGTGTTCCAAAAAAGAATTTAATGGAAACTTTGTCCATTTTATAGTTTTAAAACCTCTCATTTTCCATTAATTTGTATATCATCATACTAAAAAACATTTACCTTTTCTTTCATTGACTTATATATTCATCTATATTCATATCATCTCTATGCCATTTGGAAAACAATAATATGCTAAAGATAAAATGAACAAGTATTAACCATATAAATTAAATGGGAAGTATATAAAGATAGACATCAAAACATAATATGCATCAAAGCATTTTTTTCATGACACATCTCACATTTTTAAAATTTAAAAAATTCATAAAATTAAACCAAATTATAATTTTAATATATAAGTTAAACATATATACATTTAAAAAAACATTTAACTAGATTCACTCCCACTTTTTCATGAATATTCTTAATCTATAAATAGGCTTTGTTACAATATCGTGTCTTACTGATACCATAGGCCCGAAAAACCGTAATTCATTTCATATGACACTTGTTCATATGATATTTATTTCTAATTAGTCAACTTAATTAAAAGGAAAAAGAGGGCATAACTACTTTGGAGATAAATCTCGACCTTTGATTTGTGCATACTACTATGAATATTCTAGAATGTTTCATGGAGGTTAAACCCTTACCATCCACCTAATAATTATATGTTATGCAACCAACTCATAAAATAAAAGAAAAAATAGATACACATAAATGAACAATTCTTCGATGATACAAATGATAAGACATCCTTTATATATATAGGAGTCTAAAGGGCCACAATATAATCAAATCCTACATAATAATAATAATGTAAGGGCACAACAATAACAATAGTGGGCTTCTATGGGGCACACCAATAACAATATGGGGGCTCCATTAACAATAACAATAAGGGGACTACACTATTATTATAGGAACCTAACATCCCCCTCTCCTTCAAAAAAAGTGTTGTCCTCAATGGTTGAGTAGTTCTGGATGCTTCTGTATAAAGTTCTCATCCTCCCATGTGGAATCTCTAGTGGGTAAGTTCTTCCACTTAATGAGATACCCTAAAAATTGTCGATTCCATAGTTTTCAGGTTCTTGTTTCCGTGACCACTTCACGCGCCAATATATTTCTTCCTTCTTTGTTAGGTTTTGTTAATATTGTTTGAATTGAGAACTTGTCATCGATAAGCTTCTTTAAGAATGAAACATGGAAAACTTGGTGCACTCAAGAAGATGTAGGAAACTCTAATTTATATGCCATAGTAACAATATTTTGCAATAGCTTGTAAGAACCATAGTACTTGGGTGATAATTTGTTATCCTTCTTAGCTTTTTTTAGGGACATTTATTGTATGGTTGTAGTTGTAAAAATACCTAGTCGCCTACGTCAAAACTTGTTTTATTGAGATTTTGACCCACTTGTTGTTTCACTCAATTCTGCACTAGAGTGAGGTTATCTTTTAAGAGTTGGAGAACTTGTTGTCGATGCTCGATGTGATCTTCCACTCCTTGAACCTTAGAATTTTCTCTTAAACATGATGTGATGGATGGTGAGTGATATCCATAAAGTGCCATAAATAGGGTTATTTTTGCTGCAGTATGGAAGGAAGTTTTATATCACCATTCAACCAAAGGTAACCACTTCACCCATTTTGTTTGTTTATTAGATAGAAAGAAATGAAGATATCCTTCCAAACATTTTTTCACTATCTTAGTTTTCCCATCAGATTGAGGATAATAAGATGAGCTATCAGTTAGTTGAATACCAAGAAAAGAAAATAATTCAGTCAAAATATTTCCAGTGAAAATGGGATCTTTGTCACTTACAATAATCTTTGGGTTTCCATGCAGCCTTTGAATTGTTTCCATATATGTAGTAGAAACTGTATTATCTTTAAATGGATGAGATAATTCACAAAAGTGTGTATACTTGTTAAGTCTATCAACTACCACCATGATGACACTCTTTTCTTCAAACTTGGGTAAACCTGTGATAAAATCCATTCAGACCTCCTCCCAACACTAACTTGGAAGGAGTAAAGGTTGTAAGATACCTGGGGTCTAAATTGTCTCAACTTTATTTTGTTGGTAAACCAAACATTTTTCCACAAAATTCTGAATATCATATTTAAGGCTCTCCCAACAAATTTCCTTCTCGATCCTGTGATAAATTCTAAAAAATCATGAGTTCCCTCCTAACTAGGAGGTGCGAAATTCCAAAAGATTTTTTTTTTTTTTTTTAGTTGGGAACTCTTACAAAGATATAAGCGATCTTTGTACCACATTAAATCATTTTTCTAGCTAAATGTATTATGTACTGGGGTCTTACGGCAACTTTTGAATGAGTGTCCACACCTCTTCATCATTCATCCATTCATCCCTTACTTCGGTTATCGAATCAGGTTGGATAATAGAAATGTTACAAAGAAATGCTTCCACATCCTCATCCTTTCTTGAGAGTGCATTTGTAACAACATTTTTCTTCCCTTTTTTGTAGATGATTTCAAAGTCATAACCAAACATCTTTGTGACCCATTTTTTATACTCTTATGAAGATAATCTTTGTTCCAAAAAGTATTTAAGAATATCATGATCTATTTTTACCTTGAAGTGTCTTCACATTAGGCAAGGTCACCATTTCTTCAGTGCATGTAATATTTCCAACATTTCCTTCTCATAAATAGGTTTGTGTAAATACTTTCCTTTGATTGGACGGCCTTTGATTGGACGGCTTTCAAAAGCAATGGGTCTTCCTTCTTGCATTCAAACAACACCAATTCCATTTCCTGAGGCATCACATTCGACAATAAAGGTTTTTGAGAAGTCTGGCGTAGCTAAGACTAGTGCTTGGCACATCACCTCTTTAGGATGTTCAAAGGCCTTAGTTTCTTTTGGAGTCCAAGAAAATGCATATTTATTCAATAATGTTGTTACAGGTGTTGTTATTCTCCCATAATTCTTAACAAACTTGTGATAATATCTTGTCAAACTGAGAAATCCTCGAAGATGATTTATGGCTGTGGTGATTTTTCATTCCTCGATGGATTTAATTTTGTTTGGGTCTACCTTAATACCTCATGAGATAAATATAACCCAAATATTCCACCTCTTGTACTCCAAAGAAACATTTCGAGGTTTTTGCATATAATCGTTTCTCCTCTAATAGTTTGAGCACCTTGTCAACATGTTGAACATAATCCTTCCAAGACTTGTTGTAGATTAGTATATCATCAAAAAATACTAACACAAATTTTCTACGGAATGGTTTGAAAATGGAATTCGTTAAACCTTGAAATGTAGAAGGTGCATTAGTAAGGAAAAAAGCCATGACCAAAAATTCATAATGACCATCATGAGTTTGAATGTTGTTTTCATAATGTCTTCATTATTCATTATAATTTGATGATATCCTAAATGAATATCTAGCTTGGTGAAGTAAATTTCTCCATGTAATTCATCCAACAATTCGTTAATGAAAGGAATGGGAAATTTTTCTTTAATAGTCAACATGTTGAGCTCCCTATAATCCAGAAACATATGCCATGATCCATCCTTCTTGTGCACCAATAATACTGAAGCAAAGAAATAACTTTGACTAGGTTGAATTATATTGACCTCTAGCATTTCTAAAACCATTAGTTCAATTTCACTATTTTGGGCATAGGGATATGTGTAAGAACTGATGTTTGGAGGAACACTTCCTAGAATCAAATGAATAGGATGATCATGATAATTAATAGGTGGGATTCCTTTTGGGAGTCTCAACTACCTTGGAATGATTGTCCAAGACATTTTGGAGATCTGGAGAAATAGATGATTTTGATGTTTGAACCTCTAGTGAGCATAGTTGTGAAATTATACCACGTTGTTCTTTATTTGCAATTTTTGTCATGCCATTAGATTTGATTATATTTCCTAGTTTCCCTGTGATACTCCTTAATTTATCTTCCTTTCCTTCTCAAACAAATTTCAAGAAAAGTTCTTGAAAATTAAAAGCTATCATCCCCAAAGATTGTAACCATTGGACTCCTAGTGCAACATCAACACCACCCATTGGAAAGGAAAAAAATGGACTATTAAATACATAATACCCCATGGTTAGCTTTATATTATGACACTTTCTAGAGCAATTTATAGTTCCTCCATTTGCAACCATCACTTAACACTCTGGTGTTGGATATAGGAAACAATTAAATTCCTTGTCTATCTTACAATGAATAAAGTTATGGGTACTACCCGAATCAATCAACACTAATACTAGATTCATTTCTTCTTTCTTTGGTGTTGGTTCCTAGTGTATATCCTCCTATTTTAATGTTTCTTTTTCCTTTTCTTCCTCCTCTTCACAATATATGTAAAATAATTTCTTCTCATCACACTTATGACCTTTAGTTTATTTGCTATCACAAATGTAACAAATCACTTTTTCTCTTTTTCCTTCCATTTGTTGTGGTTTCAATCTCGTAGGTTGTGGAATGCTAGGAGAAACAACACTTCCATATTTATAGTTGTGAGTGGTAGATTTCCTTGTTGCCATAATTTTGCTTTCAGCTTTTCTTGCTACCATGAATGCCTTCTCCAATGAATCAAGTTCCCAAAGGCGAACCTCATGTTGGATGTTATCCTTTAAATTCCCTATGAAGACATCAATCCTATGCTCCTTTGGAATATCAGTTACCATGATATCAATTTTTATAAGTCCTCAATGTGCTCTGCAATTGAACCCTTTTGTTTGAGATTTATCAATTGGCTAAGGAAGGTGTTTCTCTTTGTATCCTCATAATGTGATATCATTTCCTCCATAAAAATTGACTAAGTGACAAGTGGTTTATGAGAACAAAGCCATCGATACCACACAAATTTGTTGGGCTCTAAATATAAAGATGTGATGCGTACCTTTTGTGTGTGTTGCACATCATGGAGATCAAAATATTGCTCCATCTATAGTATTCATGTTACTGGATCCTTGCCATCAAACTTCCTCATATCTATATTTGGAATTTTTTGGGTCTTAAAGCTAACATTGGAGTCTCTAAAATCATAATTCATATTCCTTTTGTCCTCGTCATGATTTTCATGGATTACCTTGTCACCACTGGGAATCTTTTCTTGCAACAGCTTTGTCAAACCTTCCTTCAAACCTTCCATGTCCACTTTTAAAACTTCCATATTCCCTTTTAAACCATCCATGTATTATTTTGTTTTTTCCTCTAAACATTCATCTTAAAATTAATCATTCCTAATTAATTTTTCGTTGCTTTTTGGGAGAGTGAAATTTATTGCACTTGGTCTTATAACTTTGATATATCATGTTGCATTTCTTCCTCTTCTTCATGCATCATATTACATCTTTCTGGCTTCTTACTGAGTGTGTTCATTTTTTTTGTTTCAAGACATATTGGAATGAAATAAATATATCTATGCTTCTCTATTCCCTTTGAATGACTCCAACTGATTCTTCAAACAAAATTTATGCAACTTAAAAAATATACACACCTTTTTCTTTGTTTTTGGAGATATATATTGAAACTATTGTATCTTTGAAATTATGACTCTCTAAGATCTGAAATTTGGTCCTGTGGTGGCCCTCTGAGTCTTCCTTCCAACACCACAAGTTATACCAAAATTGGACTCTTCAAGATAAAGTTATGCCCAATGTCCCACGTTGACCTGATTATGGATTGGTTTAGTAGGGAGAACTTGCATGGTGTGCTGCATGTCATTGTTTCAACGTTCGGCCCTGAAAATGATAGATGAATTTAGTGTCCCACCTTGGCAAGGTTAGTTTTGTGACACTTAGAGAGGCTGATTTTGATGTAGTGATATAAGACTATGCATGAAATACTTATGTACATGCTTATATGTTATAGACCTAGTTTTGGTCACCTGGTTGCTATGTGCTTATGATAATATCTATGGTTGTGTGTATAAGAAATATTTGTGGTTAAAAGCATATTATTGATGTTTTCTCCTTTGGTATCATAGTTTGGACATATGTGTATGACATAGATGGTGATCTAAGATTGATACACATAGATCCATGAATGTTCATGGTTATGTGGAACATATGGTTAATTATTATTAATGGATGAAATATGATTTGTATGATTATATATGCATAATCTTGTACTAAGAAATATGTAGTAGGGGACATGGTTATTTGCAAACAAGGATGCTCAAATTATAAATGACCGTGGAAGTCATGATACATGATTTTATGATTAAATATGCTTAATCTTGGATTGAGCAGGACGTGACAGGGGACGCGGTTATTTGCAAATATGGATATTCAAATTATAAATGGCTGTGGAAGTCATTTCTCCTTAACCAAAATGACCATGGAAGTCATGCACAATCTTTGGTAAAATTTGAATAACTTAATTATGAAATTCATTTGATTCCTTTGATATATGAGATTGTGATGTTTGCAGATCTTGGAACAAGACCTTACCAACGAACCATCAGATGGGTATGAGCTCATAATCAATACCTTAAGGTGAAACACAGAGTTTCAAAGTAGAGTAGATGATAATCCATGGAAATTAGGGCGCAAAGTCCTAAATACACGAAAGATAAAGATGTGAAGTCTTGGATCTATAATAAAAGGACAGAGGTGCATAATTCTAAATCCATGAAAGATAAAGACGTGGAGTACTAGATTTATAATAAAAGGATTGAGATGAGGATTCCTAAATATTTAAAAGATCAAGAAGTGTAATCTTGGATCCTTGGAGTAGATCAAGGCACAAAGTCCTCAATCTACTAAGGCATGGAGATGTATGCAATAGGGATATGAAATCCCATTCTCCGGAAGAAAAATACCACTCATGAGGAGCTCAGGGATGAATTTCCTTCATAAAATCTCATTTCTAATAGTTCTAGAGTGACTTTCTAGAAATAGAAAGTCATGTCTAGCATCTCAAGTATGACATTCCAAAAAAGTAAGTCACCTTAAATCAATGGGTAATCAAGTATAGTTGAAGGAAAATCACTTAACATATCATTACTCAATCCTAATAGTTCAATCTCGACTTAATCCTCAATATTATTAATATTAATATTAATATTAGTATCTTTTATGAGACTATGATATTATTATTAAAAGAGAATTACAAGTCACCTTCATCTCCTCAATCACTTCACACCTCTCTCCTTGATGACTCTCATGGCTCTATATAAATCTCTCTCTTTTTTTAATAATACATTATACTCTCTTTTATACACTCATCAAAGAATGGCATATTCCTCTTACACTCATTAAAGACATGTCATAAACGTTGACACCTAATCATCAGGATTGGGTGAACATAATGTAAATAAATAAATAAGTGATATGAGCAGTCATCGGGAGATGAAGTGAACAGTCTCTCCCTCATGTATATAATGAAGACCAACCTGAAGGAATATAACATACGAATCAATTTTGCTTTGAGGAGTTACTACCTGGCCTGACATGGTATTAGAGCCAGCTCCCAAATTAGTTTTAACTCCCTTCTGCCTACTGTGCTCTCTGTCCTCTACCCCTGTGGAGTCTGCCTACTGCACTCTCTGTCCACTATCCCCTCCACAATCACTGCCACTATGTAGTCACTGCCACTATCTAACGCATAACCATTCCGCCATTTCGCTTCATAGTTTCTCAATTGAAGAACCATCCGTTGAAGAACCAGAACAAAACCAGAACCATTGTTGGGCTCTGCATGCGTGAATCAGGTTCCATTGCTGGGATCTACGTGCATGAATCAAGTTCCATTGTGTGTATTAACGTGTGTATTTTCACGTTGATCTCGTTGCTCTTGCATTTTTAATGCTATTCATGCCATATGTTAAATGGTATGCATTGAATATTGAACTATTTTGAACGTTGGTCTGTTGGTTGAATCACATGGTATGCGTTGAATATTGAACTGTTTTTAATGCACATGGTATGCATTGAATATTGAACTATTTTGCACACTGTTCATGGCATATGTTAAATGGTATGCATTGAATATTGAACTTTGATGAAGCGTTATCTTTGTATATTCCAATTTTGAACACGTCTTTGAGTCAAGGCAAGTGTGTTTTTGGCTTGAACATGATTTTCTATTTGTCCAATGATTCCATTATGTGACTGCATTTGAGATTTCCTGAAAATATTTTCTCATTCACTGTGGCATAATAACAAAAGAAAATATTTACTCTTGTCCGATTGTGTCTAGTAAATAATTTTGGGACCATTTTGGATACGAAAGGAGGAGAAGTGGATTTGATTTTGGCATTCAGAGAATGTGAAAAAAATTTGATGGAGTAAAGGAAGATGATTTAGTATTTATTCCTGTTGGTATCACGCTGCTGGAACATTTTTGGAACACTGTTGGTGTCAGAACACTTTTGGAACCCTGATATATACCTCTGTTGTATGTGTTGTAAAGTTTTGTGTCCAGTGTTGTACAATTTTTTATATATTTATGCTATATTTATGCTGGCATATATATATACACAGTCACTCACCATATAAATTGGCTATCTCACCCATATATATTGTATACTTTAACACTGTCCAGATTAATGCCAATTGACATTTGAATTTGTTGTCCCGTCATATCAAAATTAATTTTTTTCTCCATTAAGAGTAAAATTTTTGCAGCAGAAGTTTTTTTTGTTACAGTATGCATTCAGTCATATCCATCGTGGGAATAGTTCTCACTGGCAAAGAGAATTATCCTGAGTGGTCCCGGATGATAAAACACACGCTCATTTTCAATGAGTTGTGGAAAGGAGTGTGTGTTGGAGACGGAGACAAAGAGGCAGAACAACCTACATCAGACAAAGAGCTCGTCATTTTGGAAAACAAGAATAGCAAAGCTTATGCATTAATTGTAGCATCTGTAAATGAAGAGGTGAGTCACCATATTTTTCCATTTTCAACTGCTTTTGAAGCCTTACAAAAGTTTAAAGAACTCTATGACTCACATTTTGCACTTGAAGTTGTTCAACTCATGATTAAACTCTTCACTCTTGAACTGCAAAATAATGATCCTCTTGCTCTTGCATTCGAAGTAAAGTCTATAATGCATGATATCAAATCCATTAAGGTTTAATTGGATATTCCTCTTATCGCTTTTCTCAAGGCACTTTATCCTACTTACTCCAATTATCTTAAGTCATTGCAAGCAAATGGAAATCTCAAAGATATCACCTTTGAATCTCTTGTGAAAAAGTTTGCTGAAAGTGAGAAAGCTTTTGGAAAGAAGACAGCCCCTGAATCTTCTAAAGAGGCTGTGTGCCTTGCTCATAAAGAAAAGCATCATGTTCAAGATTCTTCAAGAGGAAGAGGTGGTCGAAGAGGAAGAGGAAGATATTTCAGAGGTAGGGGGGGCAAACATTCTCAAGGAGAAAAGGCAGATCTGCACTGCATATGCTGCAAAAGAAATGGATCACATGATGCCTCTACATGCAAGTTACCATGGGACAAAATCGAGCAGCAAAGAAGCCAACAGAAAGGTAAAACTGATGATACAGACAAAGGTAAAGCACCTGAATCCACTCACTATGTTGTGGCACAATGTAATATTGGAGTAAATGAAGATTTATTTAATGCTTCACTTGCTTCTCAGAAAAATGATTGGTTGCTTGATTCAGGAGCAACTTGCCACATGACTCATAGAAAAGGTTTTTTTGAAGAATTCACTGACAATGTTGATGGAGCAGTATACTTTGCAGACCAATAAAAAATCAAGCCATCAAGGCATCGCACAATCAGGCTTAAACTACCTGGTCTTCTAGACTTTCTTCTGAATCATGTTCTATATCTCCCACAGCTCAAGAGAAACTTGCTATCCTTGGTCCACATCCGCTAGCAAGGTCATTCCATTCATATGTTTGATGGCAAGCTTGAGGTCAGAAAAGCATCTGACCACTCACTTGTCATGAGGGGAATAGAAGAAGAAAGGCTTCTCAAGCTGCAAGGAACCTCTGCTCATGCACAACATTTCTCAT
>APFE031345823.1:4389-33620 GCA_000404065.3 Pinus taeda | reverse complement strand
TAACAAATTTCTTTGCGCAAGGATGACGTTTCGCCTTCTTCCAAAGTTTGCATTATTGTTATGAGAGTGGAGATCCAGTAGGAATGACAACATTATTGTTATGAGAGTGGAGATCCACTAGGAATGACAACATTATATTATATTATTGTTATTGTTATGAAAGTGGGATCCAAATAGGAAATATTAACTTAAAATGACAGTCTATGCGAAAAAAACCCGGATTTTACGTGAAATTAAGCTTCTGAGGCTGCTGCGGCATCATGATATTGTCGAAATCAAGCACATTATGTTACCGCCCTCTAGGCAGGAATTCAAAGCCATTTATGTGGTATTTGGACTTATGGAATCAGATCTACACCAAGTTATTAAGGCAAATGATGACTTGACGCCAGAATATTATCTATTTTCTTGTACCAGCTTCTACGAGCTCTGAAGTACATACATACGGGTAGCTTTCTTGTGCTAATATTCTTATTTCTAAATAAGTTTAAACTTTAAACCTGGGAAAGGGTGTATGCATGCTCATTGCTGACTATATTCACTAGATATATGGGCTGTTTATGTGAGTAGGCAATATTAGGTTACTATTTTGTTAAGATTGTGATTTTTGCTTTTATGTTGCAGGGGTTTTGTCTAATTTTAATTTATTCTCAACTATTTTTTAACGCATAATTACTGTGTGAAAATTAATATATATGTATAGCAGCTACCCTATTTCCTTTTTGCCTTCCTCCAGTTTTATAGATAAAACAATCTGAACCATGAGATCATTCTGTATGCTCTTTTCTTTCTATGTATTTCTGCATTACAAATGTATTGACAATCCAAGTGCAATATACAAGTTATTAAACAATAATTATTTTAATCATTTTCTGGCACATCAGCTATTTATACTCTTGATTGAAGTCCCTATTTATTTCACCATGGTAATGTCCACCATAGGCATAGGGGGCCCATTGTTGTTTTGTAATTGTTCACAAGTCTAAGAATCAGTTTTTTTACCACAATTTGACGTATGTGGCCCGTTAACCCTCAAACAAGTTTAGTTTGATTCAGTGATTAGAAATCAATCCTTCAGAATAATGGTTCAATCTTCAAATGCTCAAATTTTCCTCTCTAACTACAAGAGTTAGTCAATTTGAGGATTCACAATTTTGATCTCTGTATTTGCCCATGCATTGTATTTACAAATCATTTCAAGCAGTTGCACATTGCAATTGTGCTTTATTCACTTCCAAAAATATATATTTTAGTATTTTGTGAAGTGCATATGCTTCTTTCCCATTTGTGTACTAAAGGGTATCTAGTTTAGGACATCGATCCTGTTCAAATATTCCTGTTAAGTTTTAACTGCGTTTTTAAGAATCTATTGTGACTGTGAAGCACCTTCCCATTTCAGAGAACTTAGTATGGAAGAAGAAATGTGAATTCTGTTCTCTAATTTGTCAACTTTATGTTCTTGTAGCAAATGTGTATCATCGGGATTTGAAACCGAAGAATGTTTTGGCAAATGCTGATTGCAAGCTAAAAATATGTGACTTTGGCTTAGCAAGAGTTGCCTCCAATGACATGCCCACAACAATCTTCTTGACGGTATACTATTTTAAATCTATATTATACAGATCCAAATCTAATAAGTTGCTATATTGTTATATCTGGTTTGACAGGGTTTCTGTTGAATTCTCTGTTTGATTTTGATTGTTGTACTTTAGTTAGTAAATTTCCCATTTTTAAGATGTATATATTTGATGAAGTGCAGGACTATGCTTCCACAAGATGGTATAGGGCTCTAGAGCTGTGTGGATCCTTTTTCTCCAAGGTATAAATTTTTTAAATGATTCATTGTTAGATCTATTCTAACAATAATTGCATTCTACTTAGTCTGCTGTGACTAACTATTCTTAGATGTATAGCATTCTTCTCATCTTTTTGCTTCTCTAGATGTATAGCATTCTTCTCATCTTCTTGCTTCTCTAGATGAAAATCACGATAACATAAAAAAATCGTGATTTTTTCATTTTCTCAGTAATATCCCGCGATTAATTCAGTGATTTTTTCATTTTGAAAAAATGTAGTGATTGTTCCTCAATTTATGCCTTACGGCGTTTCTTTTGCAGCATTTAGTGCAAATGCTAGTTTATGTTCTTTCCATTGTTTATTTTCTGTTTTTAGAATTCGTACAAGGTTAAAGCCTACATTTGGTATCGGATTTGTTTCGGATTCAAGGGGACAACTTTGTTGCTGAGGGGTTTTCCTTGGGCCTATGCTAGATAGTGTTCAGTGGGAGATCTTCGGGACCGATTCTTAAGGTGAAATAAGATGGAAAGTAGTGGAAAGATAGAGATCGACAAATTTAATGGTCAGAGTTTTGAGTTGTGGAAAATCAAGATAGAGTATCTGTTGGTGGATAAAGATCAGTGGATCGCGATAGATCCAGGTACTAAACTAATTACAATGTCAACAAAAGACTAGGAAAAGTTAGATCGGTAGGAATAGAGCACAATGTGATTGTGCATATTAGATTCAGTATTTTTGAATGTATTAGGGGAACCTACAACGAAGGATTTTTGGGTCAAGTTAGGGACTTTGTACCAACCTAAGTCTCTGGTGAACAAATTGTTCCTGAGGAAAAATTTGTGTATCGTGAGGATGAAGGATGGAGACTCGGTGACAGAGAATATAAACGCCTTTAATATTGTGGTAATTCAGTTGTTATCTATTGATATACAAAATTCATATGAAGATAAGTGCATCATTTTATTGCATTCTCCACCAAATTCGTGGGATAGTTTGGTTGTTGCTATAGGTAGCAATACAACTACCTTGAAGTTTGATGAAGTGTTCTCATCCTTGTTATCAAAAGAGATGAGATGGAAAAATATGGAGAGATAGAATGGAGATGCCTTGTCTATACGAGGATGGTCCCAAAACATAAATAAAATTAAGTCCTCGAGTGGGAGATATAAATCTAGAGGGAGATCTAAATCTCCGGGAAAACCTGTAAAGGTATGTTGGAAATGTGGAAAGGAAGAGAACTACAAAAAGTATTATAGATATAAATCTCCTGGTAAAGGAAAGGGATTTGATGATGCTCCTTTTGCAGAGGAAAAAACCACCTCAGATGAAGGTGGGGATGTGTACCTAGCTTCTTCTTCAAGTACACATGTAGATCATGATGCATGGTTGATTGACTTAGGTGCATCCTTTCACTTCATCCCCATAGGGAATGGTTCTATGAGTATGAGAAATATGATAGTGGTGATGTCTTCTTAGGGAATTAAAGGAAGGAAAAAATAATTAGACATAGAAAACTCAAGCTGAAAATGCAAGGTGGAAGGATCATAACACTTCCTGGTGTTTTGCATATTCCTTCATTCGCCAAAAATTTGATTTTGTAAGTAACATAGATGATGCAAATGTAAAAATAGTGTTCGAGAAAGATACCTACAAGATGGTTTGGGAAGAACTAGTATTGATGCGGGGAGTTCGTATTGGAACTCTGTACAAGCTTTTGGATAGCATTATTATTGATGGGTGCAACAGCTTTGTGGTTCTTGAAAGTGGAGCAGAAAATCTAGTGGTCTTTGGAGAAAATACCATGCTATGGCATCAAAGGCTTGGGCATATTGGAGAGAAGGGCCTTCAAATACTACATGGTAATGGTATGGTAGAAGGCATTTATAATTTCTCTCTGTACTTTGATTTATGTGAACATTGTTTAATTGGGAAGTAGAATTGGGTGAGTTTCCCCTCTGCTACTAAGAGGGAGAAATGGTTATTAGATATTGTGCACAGTGATGTTCTTGGACCTATGTTGGTTCCATCACTGGGTAAGTATGTGTACTATGTATCATTTATAGATGAATTCTCATGGAATACATGGATATATTTCCTGGGGAAGAAATCTAAAGTCTTTGATAGGTTTAAATAATTTAAGGCTCTAGTGGAAAATCATACAGAGAAAAAGATAAAAGTGTTGAGGAAAGATAATGGTGGAGAGTTTTGCAATAAGGAATTTGAAGGGTTATGTAAGAAGTGTGGTATATCACGGAAGAAGACTACTCCATACACACCTTAGCAAAATGGAGTTGCCGAAAGAATGAACAGGACGTTTATGGAAAAGGCAAGAAACATGCTTAGTGGTGTCAAGTTAGGATAGGAATTCTGGGTACAGAAGGTGGAGACTACATGTTTCCTGGTCAACAGATCACCTTCATCAACGTTGGAGGATAAGACTCCTCATGAGGTATGGATTGGTAGGAAACCCTTTCTTTCACATCTGAGGGTATTTGGTTGTGGTGCATATGTACATGTTCCAAAGGAGAAAATAACCAAGTTGGATAGTAAATATGAAAGGTGCATCTTTATTGGGTCTAAGGATGGTTTAAAAGGTTATAAGCTTTGGAACCCAGAAAGAAGGAAGGTTATGTATAGCTGAGATGTTGTGTTTAGAGAGGTGAAATATGTTATTAAACATGGAGTCCTAACAAAGGAACCTAAGAATATAGAATTTGAGCTAAAGGAGGAAGAATCAAACTCTACATCAGAATGGAATCAAAAGATGAAGAGCCACAAACTCTAGCTGTGAGAAGATCAATTCGAGAATCAGACGTCTAGAAATATATAGTCCATCTGCTTTCTTTTGAAATTTTTCTTTATCTATTATTGATGACGATCCCAGAACTATTAGGGAGGAAGTAGATTCAGTGGATGGAAAACTCTCAAAAGAGGCCATGGTTGATGAAATGGCATCTTTGGAAAAAAATGAGGCTTGGGATCTAGTGGAGTTGTCGACTGGAAGGAAACCCATTGGAAGAAAATGTTTAAGAAGAAGATAAATGTAGAAGGCAAGGTGGAGAAATACAAAGCTCGGTTGGTAGCAAAAGGTTATTCCCAAGTGCCAGGAATTGATTTTGGTGATATTTGTTTCTCCTTTTTCCAAGGTAGCTTCTATTAGATTACTTTTATCTATTGTTGTTGCTTTTGATTTTGAGATAGAACAGATAGATGTGAATATAACATTTCTTCACAAGGATCTAAAAGAAGAGATCTACATCAATCAACCTGAAGGCTTTACGGTGAAGGGAAAGAAAAAACTAGTATGCAAGTTAAAAAAGTTTTTGTATGGGTTAAAACAACTACCAAGGATGTGGTATCAGAAATTTGATACATATATACAGGGACTTGGCTTCACCAGAAGCAAAGCATATCATTATGTTTATTTTAAATTAATTGGTGACCTTGTTATTTATCTAGTATTGAATGTGGATGATATGTTGCTGATTGGAAATGACAAATAAATTATCCAGGATTTGAAGACCCAGTTATCCTCCAAATTCGACATGAAGGGTATTGGTGTTGCAAACTATATTTTGAGCATGGAAATTAAATGAGATCGGGCAAAGAGGAAGCTCTGGTTAAACCAGAGGAAGTATGTCGAGACAATACTGTAGAGGTTTAATATGCATGATCGTAAACTAATGAAGGTTCCTATTCCTGCAGGTGTAAAGCTATCTGTTGAACCGTGTCCCAAGAAACAAGAAGAGGAAGAGGACATGTCTCGTGTTATATATGCAAGTACAGTTGGTAGCCTGATGTATGCAATGGTATGTACTAGACCAGACATTGCACATGCAATGGAAGTATTTACTACGTTTATGTTAAAACCAGGGAAGGAGCATTAGACAATAGTGAAATGGGTTTTCACGTATTTGTGTGACACTAGTGATTATGGTCTGTGCTACCAAGGAAGACCAGGTTTGGATAGAGTTTTGGACATCAATGGCTTTGTTGATGCAAACTAGGCTAGAGATCTAGATCAAAGAATATCTACAAGTGGGTATGTGTTTAACCTATTTGGAGGAGCAGTAAGTTGGATGAGAAAAAGAAAGTTTGTAGTGTCTCTTTCAACTACAGAGGATGAATACATGGCATCCACTCATGCAAGCAAGGAAGCAGTTTGGTTGCAGAGATTGAGTTCAAGTGTCGGGTTGGTACAACAAGCTATAAGGATAGATTGTGACAGCCATTAGGGGAATTTTGAGGTCTAAAATGGGCCTCCTAAGAAAAATGTACAACCAAAATAAACTGTATAATAACCAATAGGATTCAAGATGATGATGTCAACCATGGGGGGTGATTCACCAATTTTGGAGTAAAAAAGTAAAAAGATTAAAAAATAATAAAATAACAAACCTACTTTTTCATCTCATATTTTTAACTTATCTCCCTAAGGTTTTACTCAAATTTAGAGTGGGAGTACTCATTGGATGCAAAATTTAATTCCTCATTCAGTGAGTACCCATGTTGCATACTTTCAATGGACCTTGCTACATGAAAAATGAGAAATGCATGAAAAAACATTATTACCATCATGTTTTTCATGTATTTCTCATTTTTCGTGTAGTAGGGTCCATAAAAAGTATGCAACATGGGTACTCCTTAGATGAGGAATCAGATTATGCATCCAATGAGTGTTGTCACTTGAAATTTGAGTAAACCCATAGGGAGATAATTTGAAAATACAAGTTGAAAAAAATAGCTTTTTTCTTTTTTTTTTCCCTCTAAAATTTGGTGATGTAATCTAATCTTATTTTATTATTTGCACTATTATTTTATAATTTCCTTAGAAGGCCCATTTTAGACCTCAAAATTACCCTAACGTAAAGTGCAATTTTCTTGGCAAAGAACCATGCTTATCATTCAAAGACAAAGCACATTGATATTCAGTATCACTTTGTGAGGGATATGATTGAGGACAAATTTAAGGTGTTGTTGGTAAAGGTGTACACTTTGAAGAATGTTGTAGATGCATTGACGAATTCTGTGAGCACTAAGAATTTTTCTTGTTGTAGAGAAACAATGGGTGTTGGAGGGTTGGACCAATGACTAAGCTCTCACGTGACCCCCTGTGTGGAAAAGGAAACAACAAGTGGGATAATGTTGGGTTTGTGTTATATTCTTTCCATGACTAGTCACACATGTCAGGGGATCATAGGGGGAGTGAAAGTCACCCCTATTCGTTGCACCAGGTGTAGCAAGGGGGTGTAGTCCTCCTTGTAGGGGGGTTCCAAGGGGGTGGTAAACCCCCTATATGGGGTTTGGGGCAGTGCCCCAAGAAATTTTTTTATTGGACCCTATATTAGGTGGCCGGACCTACCTATGGTTTTGTGCATGGGTTTTGCACATGGTTTTGGGCACGATGGTTTTCTGCCCATGGTATTTTATAGATCCAGTCAAGGGAACTATGGTTGTTCTAATCCAAGGTTAATGGATTGGGGTTTATGAATGCTTCGGCATGTATATATATGTATTGTAACATTGAAATGAACATAATGAAACATCAATCTGGTAGCTCCAGTTTTTGGATCCAGAGGAAAATCTCTATGTATATATGTTTTATGTTCTCGCAATTATTTATTTTATGTTTTTAGAATTCGTATGCAAGTAATTTCTATATAGTTTTAAAACCTACATGATGGGCTTTGCCTCATAGACCTCGTCAATGGGCTCTACCTCAAAACATTCTATCCATAACATATAAATCATCCCTATCATGTAATTGTATTGTACTGTGACTTGTTTTTTTTTATGATGATCAACTCATCATGGATGTATGCTAAAACTATACTCTCATCATGTGTTGCAGATGAATCGTTTGCCAACCTATTATTGTGGGATCACTGATGGTGCTTCTCGATGATTGCAAAATCTCGTTGCAATAGCTTGGGCCATATACTCTAATGACCTGACATCCTTCCACCAGAATGGGATTTGCATTGAGGCAGTCACAAAAAATCAAGCCAAATATAATATCGCCATAGGCCTCTTGGTCGATTCCTCCCACTTAGGTATTTGTCACTTGCATGTATTCCTTGACACCCATCCTGTTGAATTGCAGTTGAATAGACTCTTCATGATATGTGACCCTTCTCTTTTTCGAAAAATTTTGCATGAACAAAGGTTAGCTTGTGGTATTGATCATATCACATTTACACATATACCAAGCAATCAAAATTATGTACTTGATTGCATAGCTAATCAGATCCTAGACTGGCACATATCACATATACATCATCATCGAGACACATAAATCATTAACATCATATCCATCAAATAAAAGAAAAAAGTGCATCACGTGTATAAAATCATATCATATATGACACATCATGGAGAGCCACAAAACATCATCACCTCGTATATATATATCAAAAAATAAGTGTACAAAAATACATTTGTTGGTCAATGCTTGGAAAAATGGGTCATCAAATGGGGAGCATCCTCATAATGGGTGCTTCCCTTAGTACATGCATATATCAAAAATATATCTAGGTCTAGGTTCCAACACCCCCATCAACCCTGCATGAGCCCCCCCGACCTCACCTAGTGTTGGATCCAAAATCATATGTGTGGTCAACACCGCTAGCGCAAGTTGATGAAGGACATGACACCTCGCTCTATCCCGAGCCATAACCCTCTCCATCATGAGCTCACCTAACAGTGCTCAACCCGCCTCAAGAATCCCCTATATTAAGGTGGTTGTGTGATACCATACATCCTCGGCAACTCCTGCTCCTGCATTTGAAACCTATACCCATGCCTCTACAACCAAAACCTTAGCCTCTGCAGCCTCACCAAGCTCACATAGTCTCTCCATCTCCGATCAAAGAGAATATATCTCCCCCTCTCTAGAGGGGCCATTGATCTCTAGATGTTGGTGCCTTGATGGCCTCTCAAGGTCATCCTATACCCTATCATCCCTCTATCGTCATGGCATGCCTAGCCACCCAAATGATGAGGATCATTTCCCAAGAAATGGGCCAAGGGACACTCGATATGTCCCACATCTACAAGAAAACATACATGGTACTAGTATAGACATAAATATACATCATTAGTACATGTAAATAAGAAAAATGTAGAACAAACAAAACACATACCTGTCGGGCCCCAAGAATCTTCTGTGGGTAATCTCATCTCTAGATCCCATCTAAAATCCATGTTAGCATATGGGAACTTCAAAATAATATGAGGGTTGGACATCCACCAACCCTTTGTTGTGGGTGTATAGTATCACCCCACTTCTCATCCACTTGCTTGAGGCATCACCGGTGCGGAAGTGGCATCGGTAGTACCTCACCACGATGCACTAATATCGTAACAAAGTAGACATCTACTACAACAATAAATTTCAAATATCGACCCCAGATATCGAAAGCCCCTTGATCCGACTCCCATCTCCCTATCACAAAATGCAGGAAATCCTCCTGCGATCTAAGCAACAGGCTTTGAACAAATTTCAACAACCCCCATCATTTCAACATCACTCACGTTGGAGCGTCACCTTCCACCACTATGCGGATGCGATCCCCATCCCTCTCTCTCCATGTCAGCCCCATCTTGCCCAAAGCATGAAGATAATAAAAAATTAACCTCTTGTGCTTAAAATATTTCTTTATGTAAGCTAGCACACTTGTTTCCATAATAGGCGTGCAATCACACACCTCTTTCACAAACAGGCATGCAATGTTAGGCTGATGCTTCCCATACTATTACACACCCACGCGACTATTAGACCCTTTCTCGTGAGGATGCCGAGACATTGGTTGTGCAACTATTTCTCGCACAAACATGCAGGTCAAGCAATTGTTCGAGAGATAGTTGTGTGCTCGCATGTCTCTTTCCATCAAAGTAGCACTTTCCTCGACATGAGGACCTCACATATTTTTTACCCTTAATGTTGCCATTGTGCAACTTTTTTTCATTTACCCATGCACCCCCTCCACGACAATTTCATAGTCTCCCGTGCGGGTTTAGGATTTTTCCCTAAAAAAATTTTTACAAACCATCCTATACGTCCTATCTACCCTAAGCTACGAAAATCACAAAGTATGATTAGTGACCTCTTATCTAGAAACCCTCACATGCTACCTAGGTACATAGGTTGACCATAACAGAAGAAAAAAACTCATGGAACAAGCTCTTTAGTCATGTCAGTATGCATAAATGAGGTGGCATATGACCCACTTCGCCCTATGCATCGCCCTCTATGTCACCTTCATATGGCCCATACAAGAGCTCCAAACCTCCTTTCACAAAATCGTCAGTGGCGTTAGGATCAGGATGATGTCATCTTCATCATGGTATCCTCCATGCAATTTCCACAACACATTCATTTTTGGGCTTGTTTCATGTTTCAGAGTACCATTCAGGTGTGTCTTTCTATGTTCTTCGATTCATCTTGTTGAACACATTTCAGCTTATAAATGATTTCATCAAGATTTTTTTCACTTGGGGTATTGGTTGTTGAAGTTACAGGCCTTCCAACAATTTCTCATCAAATTTAGTCCCACGGTGACCATTGACAGTTAAGGTATCATTCTCCACTCAGCATGATAGGCTTCCTAAAATTCTTTTGATATCTTGATATCATTTCTCTGAAATTCACCATAGAGTCTGTCACCTCAACCACATTTACCAGTACCTTCCCGTTGCACTTGGTAAATTCCCATGTTGGTCGATAGCACCTCCCCATACATGGATCACCTTATTTTATAGATCACCATACACTATCGGGATCCATGACCATCCACTCAGGCTCGGGAGCCATCTCATTTTCATGTCTTGAAGATCAACCTCATTCTCCTCTTCTTTACTTATTGCTTACGAACCCCACTCTTGGGTCGCCTCATATATTTTTTTCGAATAAAGTTGAATGCACTCCCATGCTCTACATTTGGCTTATCATCCCTCCATACGAAATAGACCATCTGCGTCACTTCATCCACCTCACCAACCTCACACCAAGACCAACCAATGGAAAAAAACCTTACCTACATCATTACGCAAAATGTCATTTTCTTGGGGCACCCATCTATGTGTTTATACATCCCAATCCACTTTTATATTATTTTGGTGACTTTATGAATTTTTTTTAAGGAAAAGGACCCTTGCCCATATTTTTGTGTCAGTTACTCGATGATAGTCTTTATTTTCCCTTGGGTGGAGCTTTCTTTCGTCACCACACCATGATCCACATTCATTCATCATTCATCATGACAATCAAAACATGCTTATGCCTTTCCTAGATGTCCTACCAACTCTAGGGGCATTTCCCCTAGAAGAATTGTTTTGACTACCACCACTCGCATTACAATTCTAACCTTGGGTAGTTTGTCGTATCCAAACATATCATCAATTCTCATTATCATGACCCACCATGTTAAAATCATCTTTATTCCTTCACCACGATTCCACAAATCATCATTTCAAGTGGTTAGTGCTTATTTCCTATTTACTTTAACACTCATATTCCAATATCAAAGTTGTACCTTGGTTTCTTCCCCCCTTATGGGCCATCCTCAGGTGGCATAGTGGGGATTTCTATCGCCCACTATTGTCATTAGTCTCACTGAAATTCAACACCAGCAAAGTTTATCATGTTAGGATAGTATTGTACATTGTGATCATTGCAATTCTCTCATTTAGTTGAAGACCCACGCATCCTTTAGCACCTCATTCAACAATTCTTACATTTTGATGCATGGGAGGTACATAGAGTTGAAGACCCATGCATCCTTTAACATCTCATTCAATAGTGCTTCATTTTCGTTGCATGGAGGCACCTAGTTCAACCTATTTATCATATATTTTCTTTAACATGTAAACAATTATCATCATCATCCATCAACATGTCAACCACATCAACGTTGACTTGGAAGGAACATTTCCTATATGACTGTAATAGTTAATCAATAGTTATCATAATGAGCATGGGACATGCCCTCCTTGTATAGACACTTTTTATCTCAAAATTCTCCAGAGCATGGTTATCTTTAATTCTCATTCAAGTGATTTCTCTACCCATCTTCACTGTAAGTTTCTCTCTCTCAAGATGTTAGCAAGAATCTCAATTAAATCATAGAAAAAAACATGATGTATTTTGGCTACACACTTGCTCCTAACCTCATACATCAGGGGGGAACTGTTAACACGGAAAAATCATACATGGATCAATACAATCCAGGTGACACCCAAATCATCCAGTAGAATAGATGAGTGAATAATTTATAGCTAAAAACATCATGAAATACAAAAATCAAAGGTTATCCAAAGGTTCAAGTCATAAAGTCTACCTGCGCAAGCCATCCAAAGGCACAAATTAGCAACCGCGTGATTCTTTTGTTTGATAATCACATAGTCCATTAAAAGTTTGAATCAGTAGTCTAAGACCACTTCACACACTTGGAATTGGGATTCCCTGACATGTACCACCCAAGGGTAGTTGATTTTGAGTCGACTTGGAGATATACAGCCCCCAAGGGATACTATTTTCCTACTCATAAGTCATTTTATCATTAATGGACTAAGGGAGGGAAGAGGAGTTCAAAATTCTATATAAATAGGAAATTGGAAGACCAAGAGAAAGAATAAGTAAAGCTTTGTTATGCTAGAAAAATTGCTCCGCAGAAATCTAGCATTTCATTGAGAAGAGGATTTCACCATTGAGAGAGTCTTCATACTTCTTTGAGAGAGAGGAAGCTTACAAGGAGATTCAAGAAAGAAAATTCATTGTTGAGAATTTTTTAGCACCATTTCTCATACAATTTTCTTGAAATGTTTAGAATTCATCTATTGTATCTCTTCTACTTTCATTAGTCAATAAAGGAGCCCTTTTCCTTAAAAAAAATTGACTTGTTTGCTTCATTAAGCTTTGTTCTTTGTGTTATCTAGCATAGTTTTTAGTTTATGTTTATGTATGTATTTCTTCCATTATTTCAGTGCTTTTTTATTTAAGTTGTCCACTAAAAACAACCATATTCTTATTTACTCCTTGTAGGTAGCAACCAACTCCAAGAAAAGCATTGTTGTTATCCATAGCAGCAGAAACGCCATAGCGAGAACTATGTTATGTACCATTAGCATTTTATCACAAAGATATTGCCAACATCTTTTAGCCATTACCATAAATATATTAGGATGAGGACTCTGCTCAACTAAATACTATAATTTGAAAACCATGTATGAAAAGTATACAGTAATTTTGAGATTTATGAGTCTTTATTTGCAAAACATCCCTCAGAAATCAACCAAGTCGCCACCATCATTTGAGGTGCAATGCTTATTTTATACCAACAAAAAAATTGTTAAATCACCTTCTAAACTAAGTGCTCCAAATAAAAAGTAATTGGGTTATGCAAGAAGTAAAATTCTTATGAGGATCACTGAACTCTTGATTAAATCCACTACAAAACTATGAAGATAAGAAGTGCAATCACAAGTACCTATTGAAGTTAAAAAAAAGGGACCAAAATAGAAATTCCTCACCTATGATGGAGAACAAAGGTGCTTTAGAAGTAGTCCCTGCAGAGAGGAAAATAGATATTCTAGTCACTGAGAGGCACACAACATGTGACGAACAATTTTCTCCCTTAAAATCTGGGAAGTTGGCCAATGAGGTGTCCCTTTCTAGTCCTAAAGAGTTGTTGCACATGATTTTGGATGTTTATGAAAAAGGGAAAATCATAGATGGAGTAATAGAGAAGGTGAAAGCTATTATTCCAAAATCATGGAATGAAAATGAATTGGGTTCCATACATGTAATTCGAAGACATGCTTAGTTTACTTGAGCAATTGAAAACTCAAATCTTTACTTTACAGTGTACACAACGAAGAGCTTCTTTGAAACAATCAAATCTAGAATAGATTAAGAGGTATGAGTATTGCCCACCTCATTTTTATCATCCAATGAAAAATGATGAGATTGACTCAAGACAAGGTTGTCCAAATTATGTATCCTACGGAGCCTCTTGTTGTGTGATATTAATTGGGAATTTCATAGATGCCTTCTTTTGTTGTGGTGGTAAATCTCTTTAATAATAAGGTTGTCAGAGAAATCATTAATCAAAGAATTAGTGAGCATGCAATTAACCTTAAACATAGGAGAACCAAGTCTTCCGCACTAGCAGAGCATGAGGAAAAAACCAAACATCATGTTTGTATTGAGGAGGCCAATGTTATTGCTAGAGTTTCATAGTTCCATCACCGAAAATTTAGGGAAGCCATTGAGATTGAAAGAAGGCCGAGAAATCTCAATAGAGATGACAGTTGAAAGATCAGTAGTCGCTGGGTCCCGACCCTCGCTTCCTAGTCATTTCCTCCCTTCCCTCTTTTAATAGCTTGTTCTAGATTTCTTATAAAGATTTTCCCCTTGTTATCCTTTAACCTGCTTTATTTAGCCATAGTTCTTTGATCCTCTTTGGAAATCTTCCTTGATTTCTTATAATCCTTTTCATACCTTTCTTAGTGGGTTAGATTATATAGTATAAGATATTTAAATAGAAAATTTATGTTCTAAGTAGACGACTTTACTAATAAAATTATATTAATTAGTTACCCATCCTTTAATTAAATACTATTATTATAACACTATTATATTAATAATAATAATACAATAAATCCTTACAATTACTAATTTCCCTAGAACTATTAATATATGTTCCTATTAGATTACTAATAAATTGATATCCTAACCATTAATAATAAGAATAATACTATTATTATAACTAATATTACTATGAATATATGTTAAATATTAGTATAGATATTCCCTTTTCATGACTAATCTGAATGATATAGTATATATAATATAACAATAATGAATATTATTTTAGTTAATGTTAAATCCTTACATTTACTAATATCCCTAGATCTATTAATACTTATTCTGATTAAATAGCCTCACTATTAAATTTATATTAATTAGTTACACAATAATTAATATAAGTTATACATAACTATTCTATAATAAATAATCTAATTACTATTAGTATATTAATCCTTTAATTACTAACAATTATTGTCACTAATAAGATTAATACTATAACATTATTATAATAATAATATAATATTAATTACTATTAGTTATTATTAAATCCTTTTAATTACTAACAATTATTGTCACTAGATATATTATTTCAAGCAAATTTATTATAAATATTCCCTAGTATTATTGTTAACTCAAATATGGTTAACTTTTCACTTAAATAACATATGATAGGTATTAAAATAATATTTGTTTTAGCATAATGATATTATATAATTAAACAACTTGAAAAGTCAAATCTAGCCGTTCTTGGTCAATCTTAGCCATTTATCAAGTCTGGCCTAATATAGCCATTTTTCAGTCAAACCTATCCGTTGGATGATCTGCTCTCCCTATTTAATATGCAGCCATGATCTGGTTCTTCAACTTGTCCTGACGATGAACCACACTCATTGGTTCGAAACGCGTCGACAAATGTACTATCATGTGATTTACACCGAAAAAAAATTTCTCATAACATTATGACGCTGAAAAAAATAACAAAATAAAAGAAAAGTTAACTTTTCTGAAAGTATTAACTATTGCAGAGAGACTTTTCCTTTAAGAACTAAAGAGGCTTCATCCAGTAAAGGATAGAAAAAGGTATAATCTGCAAATTTCTCAAGTGCTCTCCTTCAACAAAGTTTAAAAGACATTATGACAGGCATCTCAAGGGGAGCAGTCTAGTGGCAGAAAATATATGCGGAGTTATTTCTTGTCATTGATGACAAAGGGAGAGAAAAAGAAACATATTAGAACAATCCATCAGTTGAGGGGGACCTGCATACACTTCGGGTGTCATACATCCATTTTTGCATATGCTTTACTCAGGTTTTTTCCATCAATGGAAAAGGGGGAGATTATTGAGGTATTTCCATTAATGGAAATGAGTCAGCAAGGTTGGCCAAGGAACATTGTGTTGAAAATCCTTCAGTAACTAGAGAATGTTATCTTCAACTACTCGGACTACCATTGAGACTGATTATTTCTATGAAGAAATTGAATTTTACTCCACCATTACTAGGGCCAGATTTGACAAGCTCAACATGAATTGTCCAGGAAATGCATGAAACCAGTTGAAAGTATTTGAAGGATGCCAAGATTTATAAGAGCTCTGTACTTGTGGGAGGATCTATCCATATCCATGAAGTGCAGCAATTGTTGTAGGATTTATTTAATGAGAAGGATCTCTATAGGATCAATTATCTTGGTATTTTTATTTAAAGCAAGAACCACAGACAACAATATTTTGGTTGGCCCTTAAAATAAATAAATATTGAATTACATGTATAGGTCAAATATAGTATCAAGTTAGGGCTTACTATAGAGATTATTTAGACTTGAGGAAGAAAAATAAAGGTTCATATCTCATGAACCTAAGGGAAAAATAAAGGAACTTTTTCTTGTTTTTTTTTTGTGCTTGGTTAAGGGTTATTGGATTTTAAGTTAATCAGGTTTTGGAGCAGAACTTGGGAAGTCGTTGAGTGAATTTCGACCATTCTTCTAGCAACAAAATTTTCCTCTTCATAGCTTAAAACATAGTCCACTTGGAAAAAAATACTTCTTTTCCCTTGTAGATGAACTAATCTTGACCTGTGAAGTCCTAAAATAACTCATTCCTATGGGAGTACAGGACTACAATTTTGACCCCCCTCCCTATGAACAGACTTGACCTTCTGAGGTGACGTCAAGCCTATAATTTGGCACATTGTGACCAACGAATTGTTGCCTTGTATTGGGGTGCAAAACTCAACCCTCTATGGAAAATATTGGCCTCTCTTTGTGGACTATTTTTAGGCTTGGGAAGAATGAGTTAGTCCTAAGGCTAGAGTGAATTTTGACCTGTGTAAAAACTTATCTAAAGATTGTTTGTAGCAGACTTATGGCTTGGTTTTGAAGCATCCTTGGAGAACCTTTTGAAGAAATCATGTAGTCCTTTTGTAGAATACTTCAAACATTCTTATAACCTGGTTTGTTGAGATCTTGAACCAGTTTGATAGAGCTACAATAGACCTAGACCTGTGGAGAATTTTGACCTTACTTGAAATAATTTTTGAAGTAGCCTCTCTTATATTCCTTGGATTAAATTTGAAGCTAATTATATATAGAGTTGAAGCCATCATTAAAGTATATTTGAATAATACATTCTTGTGCAGACCTATGAGTTTTGGATATTCAGTCTTGATCATCCTTGGATTAGATTTTTTAGTCGACTTGAAGAAGCCTTGGAAAAATCTTATTGAAGATTATCATGAGGACCCCTTCAAGACATCTATAGAAGAAGCTTTTGAAGACCTCTTGTTGTAGACATGACGTTGATCTTAAATACTTGTTGAAGATGATCTAGAAGACTTGTTGTAGTTGATCTTGAAGACCACTTGAAGAAATCAGTAGAAGCAACTTTTGGAGACCCCTTGTTGCAAATATGCAGCTGATTTGGAGAACTTGTTGAAGTTGATACCAAAGACCCCTTGGAGAAATCTTTTGAGAATTTTTGAAGAATATTTTGGAAGTATTTAAGTAGTATTGTAGTCGCTAAGAAGGGTTAAAGTAAATTGAGAGGGTTGGAGCCCTAGAGGATTGGAGTCCTCATCCAAGGTTAGAGCCTTGTGAGAAACTAGGTTGGACCTTAGATTGATATTTGAGGATTGGAATCCTCATACTAGGTTGGAGCCTTTTGAGAGATCAGGTTGGAGACTGGATTTGTAGTTGAGGATTGGAGTCTTCATTCGAGTTAAAAAAAAAAAAAAAAATGTACAAGTTGGAGCTTGATTTTTTGTATAAGAGGATTGGAGTCCCCATCATTTTCATTAATAAAATTATTTTCTTGTTGTAGATATTGTGTTCTAGTTTAATGAGTGATATTAATTGACATAGAATAACAATTGCAAATAAATACTATCATTATGGTCAATACTTGACATATGGTGAATCTGTGAAGGCCACACTCTATCTAAGTAATTATGGGTCTGGTGCTAAATGATCTTGATGTTGAAATTACACACTCTATTTGAGTAATTTTGAGCCTCGAGGACCATTCCTACTAATTATGGTCAATATACTTGACACAAGAATAATGGATGTCCTATACTAGACCATTCTCCCTAATTTTTCTCATATGTGACACAGGGATAATGTTAATCCACAATGTTATCTCATCAGGACTTCCTCTCAATGAGAGAGGCATTTTCAACAAGTCCAAGCTTGTCCTTGAAGTATATAAACTTTTCTCTGGACAGAGGCTTTGTAATAATATCAACAATTTTCTCATCAGCAAAGACATATTAGATCTTCATTTCTCCCTTTTGCACCATGTCATGAATGAAGTGGTACTTGATCTTGATGTGCTTCGACCTTTCATGGAAAATTGGATTCTTTGTCAGATTCACATGGCTTTGATTATCGCAATATATCATGGTCAACTCAAGCACATGGTAAAATAATCTTGCAAGTAAATTTTGAAGCCACCTTTCTTTAGAACTCACTAAACTAACTATGATATATTTTGTCTGAATAGTACTAAGTGCAACAAATGTCTACTTCCTGCTCATCCACGAAATCATAGCGGAGCCCAAACTGAAGCAACCTCTGGATGTAATTTTTATGTCTTCAACACTCCCTGACCAACCTGCATCTGTATAACCTTATAGTTGTATATCACCTTTTGAGACATGTCTCAAACCATAATCAACATAACTACATAAATATCTAAAAACATGTGTTACTGTGATCCAATTATCATTTCTAGGTTCCACCTAGAACTGGCTTAGAGTATTTACTACAAAGAAAATTTTCAGCTTGGAATTAACCAAATACACTAATGAGCCAATCAAATTCTAGTAAATGGGTGGATCTATAAAATCGGACTCAATATCTTTGAACTTTCTTAGACTTATTACCATGGGAGTTTCCATCTATTTACACTCCATCATCCCAAACTTTTGCAAGATCTTGATAATATATTTTCCTCAACCAAGGAATATTTCACCGGGATTTTGTCATACTTCTAGCCCAAAATAATAGTGCATCAACCCAAGATCCTTCATATCGAATTCAGAATCTAATTCCCTCTTACTTTGAATAATGAGATGCTCTACACCTATCAAAATTAAGTCACCAACATATAATAATAGAATCAGAGGTTCATTATATTGAAAAATGTAACTAGTTTCAGTCTTCATAGTGTAATAAAATGTATTTTTTATCACTTATTATCTTTATTATTATTTTATTTTAGTCAAAATCATTATTTTCATGCTTATAGATTCAAAAGAGTCAAAACTAAAATTTATTTTGAGTCAAAAGAAATGTATTTGAGTCGAGTCCCATTTGGAATTTTTAAAGGAAATAAAAATAATTTTTATTTTGAGTCAAAGTCCATGAAAATGGTAAAAGTCAACCCTCCTTGGAACAAGTCGACCTAGGCCTCCAAGAGTTGCCTATTTCACCCTCTTGGACAACTATATATAAGAGACAATTCGACACAATTGGAGATCATTCATTCCCACACAAGAAATGCATCTGAAGAATGTGAAGGAGGACAAAAAATATAAGTCAAGGAAGAGATAATAGAAGTCATGGAAGAAATATTTTTGCTTGACTAAATTTTAGAATTGAAGGACGAATTTTTATGGCCCAAAATTTTAGGGGCGAAAAATTCATGTGTTGAAATTTTACGAGTTGACCAAATTTGGGACAACTTGACCATGTTTGACTTTAACATTGGAGGCAACTTAGAGAGGAAATTTTGACTTGACATTTTGGACTTGATCTTGATCTTGGATATCTCATTTTGATCTAATTCTGTAAGAGAATGATATTTTTTGGGTTTCCCGCTTGTGGGGTTTTTCTTGGCTTGGGGCCTAATTTCTAGTGTCCTTTGTCTCTTGTGCATTATGTTCTCTATATTTTTCTATTGTTTAATTGCTTGATGAAAAAACTAAACAAGATAATACTAAGAAAATAGTCCATATCAGTCACAAGTAATTACCATAATAAGAAATTATATCATATATGTGAATTTCAACATGGTATTAGACCTAAGGAAGATCGAAGAAGCAAGATAGTTCTCTCTCTCTTGCTGAAGTCTACTTCATCATGAGAAACTTATAGTTATAATCTAAGAAGTTTGATCTAAATTATGTAGCATCTATCCAAAATCTATTCTGAGGTATGAATTTGAATCTATGGTCTATACTCTAAATAAAGATAATGGTCCAAGATCTGCAGCATATGTCGAACGGAATATCAAAATTAAGGCTACTTCAAAAAGTTTTATATTGTTACCATTAGAAAATTGTTTCAAGGAAGGAATAAAGGAGAAGGATAATATTTATGCCCTCACTCAAGCTAGAAAAATATCAAAGTACGATGCATATTTCCTTTTATGGTATGAATTTTTTGTAACATATATAATGTGAGTTCATGTGGTTATACTAATACGAATTTCAAAATGAGATTGTGATATTGTACCTCCACAATATAGGACCTCTTCTATGATTTCTTATGGAAACTTCTAAGAGAATTCATGTGAAAAATTGATGATGAAGAGTCGATTTGGCAGTACCTATGGCCTTATATATCTCTACAAAATAAGATCAAGTCCTACCAGCCATTTATGGAAATATATATCATGATATCCAAGATCAAATACTTGAGGGACTACACAAATTAAAGACCTATAATCCAAATTTTGTACCATAGCATCTCTCCTCAAATAAAATTTGAATATTTATCTAATATGAGCATCTATATGAAAAATCGGTAAAAGGTATCCAAATTTTCTAAAGGAAAAGTAAGATAAGTTTATGAGATTAGTGCGAAAGTTAAAGATTATGTATGACAACTAAATTTGTGAAAAATAACTAGATTAGGCATATAAGAAGGCATCTAATAATAACACTTGTCCAAAACCCAAACTATCCAAGCAACGAAAAATTTTGAGTTGTTAAGTAATATAAATGATGAGCCTCTCTATCTGAAATTTGTGATAGTCTGTGCAAAGACAAATTGGACATTACTCCATGATATATATAAAGGATAGAATTTAAATATTATTTTTTATGAAGGATCAACATCTATATGACATATCACCTTGCTACACCAAATTTTTTTATATAGTCTATAGAAAGGACCAAAAAATATGTAAGTAAAAGGTTTGAGACTTTGTGAGCTTTGTGTAAGAACTATGATCAAATATCTGAAGGCATATAAAACTCATCCCTATGGCATAAGAATCTAAAGTAACTATGCTACCCTCCTATACATAAAAAAAAAAGGATGAATTACACCATGAAGTCTACCTGATATTGAAAAGGGACTAAAGGTTATGGATAGACTAAACTTTCTCTGCAGATGGTGTTGGAATTATGAAAAATATGTTGTCCTTGATGGAAACCTGCTTAATAAACATGTCAACATGATGGTAGCAGGATGAGTATTCAGGCCGGTACAAATGTGATAGAAATATTGGAAAAAGGAATATCAGTTCAAAGATAAAGGAATGATAAAGATGAAGTTTGACGAAGTATATGCGGGTTCTGCGAAGCAAAGCCGCATACACATGTGGGTATGAAGAAGAAAAGGCTAGTACAATTTCCACACTATGGTATTTTAAATACCAAGGGCCTTTACCATGGTATTGACCCATAGTATTAAGCTCAGCAATGGATATTTGATCCCGACAAAGAATACCATCGACATTAGTGTGGTTTTTACCTGTGGTATTAGATAAGAGATAAGATATATAAGGAGATGAAAATCAAAGTGTTTGGGTGTGCAAGTGATGAATATTTCATGAATAGTTAGATCTGAAGCAAGTATTCATGTAATGGGCTACTAATGAATTATTTGATCTGAAACTAAGTGTGCACCGAGGAATTTGATAACAGATCAGATCCAATAGATCTAAAATGACTATATTGATAATGGATTGATTTGATCTATAATATTTATGTTTGGCGCTTGTTTTATTATGTATGCCAGGAGATGGGTTTGTTCTAAAGGACTAATGTGCAACAAAGCTATAAGTCAACAGTTTCATATTTGTATGTGGGTTTGATAACCTAAAAGGCGCATACATACGCGGTTTAATGTTGGTAAGTCATGTATTGATTATGCACAAATCTATATGCGGGTTTGATTCCTGAAAAGCATGTATACACGTGGAAATGTTTTGTGGAAAGCACATATATAAGCTAGTGTTTTGTTGAATAAGATGTCTAATCAGTCTAGTCAGTTTTGTTGTGTTTTTGTTGTCTGTCAATGGTCTTACTTGATGATCTGGGTTTAACAGTGATGATTGAAGTTGAATTTATTAATTGAAGAGTGATGATGCTGCTATTTGTATGTGATTGAAGATATGTGATGGTTTTGTGATTATTTCAGAGTAATTTAGTAGTTCATGGTGTAACTCAGTGTCTGTTTTAGAAAAATAATGATTGAGTTTCAAGGTTCAATGTTTTGAGATATGTACGTGGGTATGCTTCAAGGAAGCCATGTATACACGTGGATATGCTAAAGTAAAGCAGCGTATATATATTGACATTTTATTGATCATGGGTTTCAGTTGGTTTAGTGATCTGTTGATTCAGTTGGTTCAATGATTAAGTGATTTAATGCAATAATCAGTTTCAATTTTGATATTTGGTATTGGGCTTAAATGATGGTAGTGGGTCCAATCTGAAAATTTGATTAAATGTGGCCTACATATTTGATGTTTTGGTTCAGGTGGATCCAGTGTGAAAATTTATGAAACATGGTCCACAAAGGTGTTGAGGCTTGGAGACTTCAGTGAGGGAGTCGAAGCTTCCTTCTAGTGGTAGCTAGTAAATTAGATCACGGGGCTGGATCTCCCTTCTAGTGGGTGTCGGTAAACGATATCAGGGGGTTAAATCTCCCAGTGGGTGCTAAATAACGACAAAAGGTTATAGCCTTATGCAGGTGGGTGTCTACATGCTGGTATGAGTCTATGTGAGTACAAGATTGTAAGATGTTTTATTTGTAATAAAAGATAAAGTCAGAGATGACAATAGGGGTGGTTTTTTCCCACACTGGTTTCCACCTAAAACTCCTGGTGTTCATGTGTATTGATGTGTTGCTAATGTGTGATGATTTATTATGTTCATATTACACATGATTATTGTTTAATTAATTCCTAATGAAGTACTGATACATGGGTTCAAGTTAAATAGATGATGGATTAACTAAAAAGTTACTTTACTAGATATACGATAGTTGTCTTCATAAGAGTCGCATACATATGCAGGTTTTGTTCATCATAGTTTCGTATAGAAATATGGATAAGAAAAGAAAATTTTAAGTGAGTTTTAAAATATTGATTCACCCCTTCCAGTATTTTTCCCAACAATTGGTATTAGAGGAGGTCCTTCAAAAGAAGCTTGATCACTTGAAGGAGATCCGTCAAGATGAGTAGTTAAGAAGGAGTATTTTCTATCAGGCCACCTTTATTTAATGGAACTAACTTTGTCTTTTGGAAATTCAGGACGAGAGCATACTTACAGTCATTGGGAGTTGATGTATAGGAAATTATTGAAACTGGATACCAATATCCAGCTGCCATTCCCACAGATATTGCGGGAAAGAAATGGTATGAAATCAATGTAAGGTATGTGAATGCCATCTTTGGAAGTCTGGCTGAGACCAAGTTCTTGGAAGTAATGCAGCTAAAGATAGCAAAGGAAATTTGGGATAATCTTGTCCAAAGTTATGAAGGTGAAATCAAGGTAAAAAGTACTAAACTCCAAACATTCAGAATATAGTATGAGACACTAAAAATGCATGATGATGAAATAATTGCAGCATTTTTTTCTTATAGTAGATGAAATTGTTAATTCCATGAGAAATCTTAGTGAAAAAATAAAATATGATACTATTTTTGAAAATATTTTGAGATCACTAACTCCAAAGTTTGATTCCAAAGTCTTCGGTATTGAAGAAATGTAGGATCTGAAAAGTCCCACACTTGATCAACTCCATGGAATATTGACATTATTTGAGATGAGGACAGGAGGTCCTTCGTACATGAGAGAAGCAGCCTTCAAAGTCACATATAAAGGGAAACATAAGGAAGAACCCAAAGACACAAGCTACATATTAGATGAGGAAGAAGCAAACTTCAAGAGAAAGTTGCAAGTGAGTACTAGAAGATTTAGAGGTAAGCTTCCCTTTAAGTGTTTTTCTTGTGGAAGAGTAGGTCATTATGCATCTACATGTCCTTATAGAGAAAATCATAATTTGAGAATGGAAATAATGTGTCTAAAAGGAAGTTCTCTGGTAAGAAAATATTTTACTCTAATGCAGAAATTCATAGCAAATCCAATGTTCAAGAAAATTGTCATTCATATTCTAATAGTTATTATCTAGTACTCATGGCTCTTTAAGATCAATCAATTCATGAATTAGATAGTTGTGAGTTAGATGATTTGATGAAAAACCTAAGGGAGAATGATAAACTCAGGAATGTTAACAAAGAATTGGAATCAAAAGGAAACAATATGATTGAATAAATAAATAGGTTAAAACTGGAATTAGAGGCAACCAATAAAAGAACAGAAAGCATAAGAAAACAACTCCAAGAAAAGGAAAAACAATGTGAAATATTAGAATCCAAAAACATGACCCTAAAGGAAGATTATGAGAAGATCAACAAATGGGTAAAATATTTTGAGTCTCTAGAGAAGATTATTAATGAAAAATGTTATCTTTTGATCAAGGTTTGCGTTGGGTATGATCATACACAATGCGATGGTAAAAAACAATGTAGTGATGTGCAAATCAAGGTTGAATCAAATCACTCATCTGTAAGAAAATCTCTTAGATCAAGGTCAAGATCAGTCCCTAGGCACAAAGGTGGTTTTATGGATATTGTTTCTCTTGTAACTCATTTGGGCATAAGGCCGTTGATTGCAGTTATAGTACACAAAACAGAGCCAGGAGATGGGATAAGTTTCAGCACATAATTAGAAATTGCACACAGATATGGAGGAAGAAGGAACCCTAGTCAGAAACATAGGGAATATTGTCCCTGTTGCAAACCATTGATTCTTGAAGCTTACTTATCAAAGTGACTGTAGAAGTGATGTGAGGTACATGACCTCATAAGAGAAGAATATAATTATCAGGTCCTCAGGATTAGTTATGTATATCTCTGGGGGAGCAATGCATGTTTTGTCTTGATGATCATTCCCATGATTGTTTTGATATTCAAGTTGCTTATATTACTGACAGTGCATCTGGTGTAATAACTGTGAACAGGTACATAAAGTATAGGCTCAAGGAGAGCTAAAGTTTTGAAGTTTTAGTATTTTACTTTCTATACGCAGATCTCATGAAGACAAGTCATGTATATGTGTGAGTTATGATCTGAATAGTCATGTGTGTTTTTCTATGATGAAGAAACAGGGGGGCAGACTCACAAAAAGGCTCTGATATGCTTTAGAAAAATATTATTTGGCTTTCTTGTTCTGATGATTAATGGTTATAGACTATTGATGCTATTTAGAAGTGGTTTTGGATTTTAAGATGTTGATGCCTTGATGGATAGCTAATTGATGAAGATACTTTGATGTCCTTACTGATCAATGAGATGATATGATTAGATCTGATAGTGAACAGTTGGCATAGGTTTAGGGGGAGCATTTTCTACACTTCTAAGAATGCATTGTTGGCATTATATTTTTTTTAGAACTCCTTGGTACATAATGATGCTTATCAATGGTGATACTGATTATTTTGTTGAAGTTCTTGAATGATGATTCGTGAGTTTCTACTTATGGTTTATTCTTATCATATGTGGGATATCATTGATGGGTGAATTAGAGATAAGGATCTTATGGATGATTACTTAAGTTGCATTGGTGTGATAGTTCTCCTTGCATGAGTAAAATGGGCCAAGAGAATGATGTTAGTGCAGGTTTCATGAAGACATCTAGTAAATGATACTTGGAGACATGGCATACTTAGACACATATTGATGATGTTAACGAATTATGCTTTATGATGATATTCTTGGTTCTCACATATGTTGATTTATGCATGAAAATATATGCTGCTATGCTTTGATGAATATGGATTGAGGCTCTTCCTACTAAGACAAAGAGAAAATTGACCTTGATAAGGTCAAGAGGATGAGTTGATCGTTGATTTCTATAGAAAAATCTTGTGATGTTGATGTTTCATATTTGGTCACAAATTGATGATATTGAAGTTAAATTGTCTTATCTTGCATATTGATGATGAGTTATTGTTGCTGCTATCTATAGTGCAGATCCTACATAGTATATGATGGTCGTTGAAGACTATCTTGGTCTTGTTACCTCGCTATAGAGGCGTTTGGTCTTGGTTATAAATGTCATATCTTTTGTCTTTGAGGTTTCTGTGAACTTCATAATTGTGTAGATCATCTTCCAGATTCATTGCATTAGGTTTCTTATTGATCGACATTTCGAACCAACAACGGTGGTTCATCTTCACGATGTGAAAGATTATTGAAAGATTGGTCTTATTATTATTTAGTTTAATATATAGATAAGAGATGCATTGCCGACATATATTGATTTATTAAATTATTATTTTGAATTATCTATTTTGTTTTAATTATAATTTAATATTCTATTTATGTTTTGTTATTATTAATTATATTTAGGATATTAGGGATAAAAAATTATTATTGAATTATTATTTTTATTAGGTATATTTGTTATAATTTTTATCCTTATTTGTTTTTATTAATTTAATTATATTTCTTTTAATTATATGTTGCATTATTTATTGAGGCTATACATAGTACCTTATTCTATTTGTCTCTAATTATAATTTATTTTAATTATTTATCAAGGTTAATACAATTCCCTTATTCTGTTTTGTTTAATTATAATTTAATTATTCTATTATGTTTTGTTATTTTAATTATATTTAATATAAATGGGGATTAAAATTATTATTGATTATATTATTTTATTAAGGTCAGTTTGTATTAATTTATATCCTTTATATATGTTTTATTGTTAATTGTTTTACTCTGTATTATATTAATTTTAATTATATTTATTTATTATATGGTTGTAATTATTTATTAAGGCATACATATTACCCTAGTTGTGGAATTTTTATAGTTAAGATATTTTTAAATTGTTGTTGTTGTTTTTTTTTGTTTTTTTCTTTCTTTCTTCTTTTTTTTTTAGAATGGTCATAATTTATTTTTAATTATAATGGATTAAATCATTTTTCTTTGTTCTTGGTTAATTGGAGGAGAATTATAGTTAGGGAGGGGTAAATTTGGATGATAGGATTGGAATCTAGTTTTCGCTTATGGTCCATCCGTCGTCTCTATTGAGGTTATTAGGGTGCTTGCAAATTTCTATGGCTTCTCTGAATTTCCTTATGAAGTGGTGATCACTTCTAGCTAATATGTGAGTATCTTCTATACAAATTTGGTGCTTAGTTTTATCAGAATGTTCAACTAAAGCTGATGATTTGGATCGATTGTTTTTAATGTCAGTTGAGTGTTCCTAGATTCTTGTGTTAAAGGATCTCCCAGTCTCACCTACAAAGGGCTTGCACATGAGCAGGGAATTAAGTAGACATCCTTGTGACATTTAGGATCAATTTTGTCTTTAACAGGATTGAGGTAGCTATGGATAGTGTTTAAGGGTTTGAAGGTGGTTAGAATTCTATTCTTTTTTAGGATGCGAGAGATTTTGTCTGTAGTCTATGTAAGGGAGGTTGACTTTTCCTATTATATTATCAAAAATTTTATTTCTATTTGGTCGAGTGTTTGCCTTATTTATGGCTTTGACAGCTTAATGTTTCTTGTATCCGTGTTTTAGGAAAACTTTAATAAGGTGTTCTTATTATTTTTCTAGGCGTTCTTTCTCAGAGATTCTAAGGGCTCTGGTTGCTAATGTGTTGAGGATTTCTAGTTTGTGGGTTGGGTGATGATATGAGGAGGCATGTAAATATTGTTCGGTGTGAGTCTTTTTTCTATATACCTAGTGGGATATAGAGCCATCATCATTCCTAGTGATGAGGATATCAAAGAAGGGGAGGCTTTTGTTGACCTCAACTTCCATAGTGAATTTTATGGAAGGGGATAAATTGTTTACGTGTTGTTTGAAGGTTTCTAGGGTTTCTCTTCCATGAGGCCATATGATAAATGTGTCATCCACATATCTTTTCCACAATTTAGGTTTTAGGGGTGAGGTCATGAGGGCTTTTTTTTCAAAGTTCTCCATGAATAAATTGGCAATAATAGGAGACAAAGGCGACCCCATGGTAACTTCGCATGTTTGTTCATAAACATCTTCCATGAAGCTGAAAAAGGTTGATCTTAGGCAAATTTCTATGAGCTTTGATGTGTCAGGATCTGTCAGTTTGTAGATGACCTCCATGGGATCATTAATGGGGATATTGGTATATAGCGAGGTGACATCAAAACTAACCAAAATGTCATTTTGATCAAGTTTGATGTTCTTGATTTCTTCAATGAATTGGGTCGAGTCTTTGCCAAAAGAGATTGTGTTTCCCACTAGAGGTTTTAATTTTTTGGCTAGGTGTTTTGCTAGGTGGTATGTGGGCCCATTAATGGTGTTTACTATTGGTCTGAGAGGGATGCCTTCCTTGTGAATCTTTGGAGCTCCATATATTCAAGGTGTGTATGGATTGTTAACTATGAGATTTTTGTTGTCTTGTATCTTACTTGTTTTGATTAGGTTGCATCCTTTTTGGAGATCATGTTTAATTGGACTCACTAGAGACATTGTTGAAATACATAGGTGGCCTTCATAGTTATTTGAGACATACCATACTTATGTTTAATCCAACTTGCTTATATGATGTATTGTTCCAAGTAACTCATCTAGAAGCTAGAGGCAAAAAAGTAACCCATGATGTTGGGAAATCATTCAAACCTATTGAAAGCAAGAATAAAGGCAAGAAGAAACTTAAATGGAAGGAGAAGAAAATAAACACTGTGAAGAAAGATAAACCTTCATGCACTCATTGTAAGAAGTAAGGTCACGATGGGGCACAGTGTTGGTCATTGCATCAGAATTGAAGCCTAAGAAGTTTGGGAGTAAAGAGCTTAAGAATGTTGTTGCTATTCAAAAGGACTTGGGATCATATCCAGGTGATGTTGGGTCCCTATAATACTAGTGATTACCCAATTAATATTGTAGGTTCATCCCTTATTAATATCGTTGTGCCCCTATTCTCCCCATATTGTCATTACTGTGCCCCATAGAATCCCTCTATTGTTATTTTTGTGGCTTTATATTATTATTGTTAGGTCAGCTGGGTTATATTGTGACTCCTTAGACTCCTATATATAGAAAGGAGGTTTTTTCATTTG